>BMAO01023275.1:0-18201 GCA_019973975.1 Trichonephila clavata | reverse complement strand
TGAATGATGTATTTCTCTTGTACTTCTGACAGTTTTTAAGAAATATGTGGGGTTTGAATGTATAAATATGTCAGAATAATGTACTTGTATTTATCAAGGGATAGTAAATTCTATTATCCATTAGAATATAGAATAACCGCATGAATTCACCTTGATACTCATTTAAAACTCGCAAGGAATATACCGTGTCATTCATAAAGAAGTATACAGTTTCAATTCACTATAAATTAAAAACAATATAAAGTATTATATGTATCCTGTATCAGAATTGTATGGGATTATTTTAAGTTTTGTTAGAGACAGTCGCAAATGTTCTATGTGGGAGCCCGTAGTCACATGACACACATCCAACCGAAAATCCATTTCCGCCCAAACGCATATTAGGGTATCAAGTCCATCAATAGCGGCTTTGGATACGTTGTTTCAGCTTCGTCAAGGACTTTAACTTTTGCACAAACAGCCTTAAGTTTTTTTTCATATCATTGTTAGATAGATTTTCTAGTTATAGGTTCTTTTTCGAATCGTGATCGAAAATGCCGTTTCAAAGTAGTTGCGGATTCCATTTTGCGACTTGTTTTACTGAGACACCGCCGTTTCGTGCTTCCGTCAAGGGCTAGGCACAAACTTTAAGAGTACATTTATCTACCTGATGGTTCATTGAGGTCGTGCCTGTCTTTGACTGTTACTATTTTACAGCATCTGGAACGTGTACACTTCTTTATGAATTCCCGTTTTTAAACGTTGGCTCTCTTCCACAAATTTAATATATACTTTCAATTCTGATTATTTTTTTTTACTGTATTCAAATTGTGAAGCTACATTTAACTGTTTTTTGAACTGTTTATTCAACAATGTTGAATAAATTTGCATCATTCTGATATTTTGCATCTATAAATATATCCCCTCTTGCCCCTTCTTTTTTACTCTAACTATTTTTATTTCTTAAATTTTCTATATCATTGTACACTTTGATTTACATTATTTTCGTATATTGAGGAAATCATTAAAAGATTTACATATTTGTAGCGCATTATCAACAAAAGATATAATATTTCTATATGATTAGTGTTTAGTTTTTTTCTTTTTCTGGAGGAGATATGTAAGTTTCTTCTTTGTCATACAATTTCTACTTTCTTAATCAAATATTTTTCCTCATTTCAGTTTTAATGTCTTACAACAGAGCTCCGGAATTGAGGATCTTGGTCCGTTCCAGTGGCCTTTGGTTTTTGTTTATTAATTGCATGGGTTTTGTATTGTATGCGTCATGAGAGGAATCAATCTTCCGGAAAAGTAAGATTTTGTAATATGAACGCTAATTTAATTGCTCTAATTTGCAAAAAAATTTAAATAATTCTTTCTACGTCCATATTCCTATTCACGAGGAATTGCTTATCACAAAAGATTTCCGGCAACCACACACACACATATCCTGGGCAAATAATACGAATATCTAGGATTATTTTGGATGCAAAATTAATTTTTGTCAACCATATATTGCATAAATGTAAAAAAGGCGAATTGTACTCACTGTATGTTATAAATCCTAATTGGCACAGGTTTTGCCCTTTGATTCTATTATTCGGCTGGTAATGGCGTACTCCACTCGAAACTGGAAGCAGCAACAATGACTCGATGAAGAAATTGCTTATTTTTCAAAGTTGTACGCGAATTAGTAAACAGTTCCTTTTAAAATGAGTTGAAGTTATCTGCAAACATTTAAAAGTCCAGCCTATATTACCGTACATTATAATACAATCTTTAAAAAGCTTTTAATAAATTTCCCGAAATTCTTAACTTACACGAAAAATTTATCCAACTTACTGCCATCTGTCGCTTCCTCGCAAAGCATTTCCTAACATTAACATAATATTGAAAACCATTCACATCCAAACCAAAAGAATCAGAACCTTTCCATTCTGATTTGCTTAACTCAATGGTTATTTTAAGCTTGAATTTTTTACGTTGAATATGTTTTCACACATGTACTTGTACAAGTGAGACACACAAACGAGACTAAGTATGCAGATTGAAAAAAAGAGTGAAGTTGGCAAAAACTGCTTTAATGAAGTCATCCCGCACACCCCTCTATCCATGGCCAGTTTCGCTAAATCGATCACGCCAGTTGGAATACTGCGTCATTGATTTGAACATGTGCAACTGTATTAAGCCAAAAAAGTTGATTATCATCAAGTTTCTGTGAAGAAATCAGGCACGAAAACATTTCAAATATTAACCGAGGCTTATGGAGATGAAATTTTATCTCGTGCACATCTGTTTGAATGTATATAAGAGATTTTCAAAAGAATGATACTGTGGAAGATAATGAACTTGCTGAGCGCCCAAGGTCAGCGTTATAGACCAAAATGGCCAAAATTCGTGATATGAGTGTCAGACTGTTAATCAGTACCATTACACTGAAGTACTAAAATGACTTGGTGAAAATTAGGGGGGGGGGAGGCCAGAATTGGGTGAGGATGGATGGCTGTTGCACCAAGACAATGCACCCGCTCATACGGCCCTATCTGTCAAGCAGTTTCTGACCAGGAAAAATATTACAATGATGGGAGTCCTCTTATTCATCTGATTTGGCCCCATGTGATTTTTTAAATTTCCTACAGTAGAATCTTGATTAAAGGCAATTTCTCAATTTAATTAAATTTGCGTTTTACCTCAGTTGTGGAGTTCAGGCGAAAACAGTAAATCTCCTATAGATACTTCCAAAAACCTCGTTCCAGAACTGTTACCAGCAATAGCAGCCCCGAATTCAGAAAGGTGTGAATGCTGAAGGGAACTATTTTGAAGGTGTACTTTCACGGAGAACTGATTCTGTACGTATAATAATTTATTGAACCAGTATCATTTTTTGTGTGTGTGTCACACCTCGTACACGAGTTTATAACGATCTCTAGTGCTTCAGCTCAATGTGTTTCTATTCTGAAGCAAGTGAGGAGTCTAATTTTAAAGACGCGAATGCCTTAATACAGTCCATTGAGGCGAGATTATTTTTTAACATGAATTAATAACTTTTAATAAACGTGGTCCGAAAAACCGCCAGAGAAAGTAGCTACCTGTGGATTTAAATGTATTTTAACTATGGATTTATTTGCGAAAATTTTACTCATTAATGAAATTTTTTACTACGGTCAGCAGTGAGGTAAAATACTTCATGTGGGATGTGAAAACAAGAAGTAAAGTTTCTATACATATAAATAAAACTGTTTCTTGTGATATAGAAGGTGCATTTCGAATCTAAGCACTTTACATGTAGAAGTTTAGAGTAAATATTCTTATACTGAAATTTTCGTAGATTCGTGTTTTTCTTTAACTTTTTATTTGTGTTGTCATTTTAGAATGTGAACTGTAGTTTTGAAATTGTTTTTTTTCTCCTCGTCCCTTTTTATTTGATTACTCTTCTGTATTTGAAAATATTGCGTTTCATCGAGTTATTAATCTGATTGTATTATAGCGTAAAATCATTGTTTGCTTAAAAACATTACAAGGCTGAGCAATGTATTCAAGGTTCATATATCAGAATGAAAAGTTCCATGTGCGCTTTAGTTTACCAGTGTATTCCTAGATTTCAAAGGAACAAGTAATACAAAAAAATTAAGCCAATTCCTACTTAGGTCAACAAAGAAAAAAATTTAGTACTCTTCATTAAATAATTACAATTAATATGAATATGTATATACATATGACAGAATCACAATATTAAGTGACAAAATAGAAAACAATTTTCAATTTTCCCTTCTATAAATGGCGTTGGGACAATTTTTGTTTTTGTTTGTTACTATTTATTTATTAATTAATTTAATTTAATTATTCCAATAAAATAGTATAGTAAAAAAAAACACATTCTCATAAATTAGGCCATCCCACGTGGGATTCGAGCCCGCGACTTTTGGATTATAAGCCCAACGATCTATTCATTGCGCTACAGGAACACAATAAACGATTGTCCTTTCTATATATGGTATTAGCATATTATTTTTTACTATTTATTAATTTTTTAATTTAATTAAAGAATTAATATTTGAAAAACTGTATTAACATCAAGTGTCATCCACTACAAGTTTTAAAAAATGTATTTGAACTAGAATGGATGAATAGAAAGTATTTCATTGACGATTGAAAATTTGAACAAGGTATATAGGGAGCGAGTGAACTATAATAGTAGGAATTGGAATAAAAGAGAATTAAGTTTTAGCACATAAGTAAAAATACAGTCGAACGCCGATTTAACGAATTCATTATGTCTGGACCAAACGTTTTGTTCATTAATTTGGGGTCCAAGCAAAATACAATTTTTTTTTGCTTTTGTCTTTTAAAATTCTATGATGATAAGTAACTCCACAAAAAATATCACCAATAAAAAGTTTGTAACTTCTAGTTATACACTTTTTATTCAACAGCTAAAAAAACTTTTAGTGACTTATTACGCACTAGTTTGTAGGAAATTTTAAAATACTGACTCATAGATGTTTGACAATCTCTTTGATTCCTGACTCCAAAGAATTCTCTTTGGACTTTATGCAAAGAAAACACTACAACATTTACATACTTCCGCATAAGATATGTTTTCACAGTTTCCAAACAATATAAAGCATTAGAAAAAGTAGCAGTTTTGACAAGAGTTTCATTATCCATTTCTGCATCAAAATCGCTATTAATCGGATCCGACAAATCAACAATTCTTTCAACTTCAAATGCACAGGTAGGCAGTCCGTCATCAGATGTAATCCTTAAAATCCGAAAATATCCCCTGCAATGTGGAGTGGAATGAAATAAGGAAGAAATTTCCTGACCTGTTTAAATCTCACACGATAGGTTACACTCATGAACCATCTGCCCCTGCAAAGTCCAGCAATAGTCTGCACCCTTTCCCTGCCGAAATTTGCTGCTTGCAATAAAAATATTTTTCTGCTCCGGAAGAAAAGGATATCATTTGAAAGAAAAGAAAAAGAGTTTTTTCTATTAAAAACTAATAAAAAAAATTTTCAGTTGCTTAAATAATTTGTTAATTCGAGTTTATTATTCGCTAAATAGAAGTTTTTGACTTCATTTTAATTGGGGGAATAGAATAATTCGTTAAATCGCGAAATATTTTAAACAGGGTGTCGTTAAATCGGGGTCCGACTGTACCATCAAGAGAAATAATTTTTGATGCGATTAAATTACTTGAGCCAGTTTGAATATGAACCATGTATTAGATTTCAGAAGGTAATTGTTATTCCACAGAATAAACATTGCATTCACGAATTCAAAATGATTGATCAAATGGAACTTTATCAAAATTTCTTCTTAAAATAAAACATAAGATAAAAACAGAGATAAGAATGGCATTTTGTAACACTCGTTAAATAGAGCTTTAACTTAACATTAAAGCTAACGAGGTGAAACGTTTTTGGTAAATTTAATTTGCCTTTTATAGAAAATGCCTTATAATATGGATCCCCCAGAATATTTATTTAAATCAAATTCATGATAGCCCGCTGTGTATTGGGGGCTGTTGCACGTTAAATCTGTCGAGGCTCAAACGTCCACCCGTTGGTGTGGTGTGGAACTTAGGAGAGGGGGTGCTAGTTCAGGTGTCCTCCTCTCTTGATTATGGTTAAGAATTATGAGGTCCGTCGCCAATAGTCCTCGTGCATTCTAGTACGACGTTAATATAAATCTGGCTTTCTTTTCTGTCTCAAATTCATGATAGTGTAAGTTTTTTCCTTATTAACAAGATTTAATTCAAATATTTTTATTATGGTTTTACTATATCTTATTTTCAAAAAAATCCCTAATATTTTCTTTCATAATTTCTGAAAGGAAAAAAATTATTAAAAAACAATTTAATGAGGATTGATAAACTGTGGATATAAATATTGTATTTTATTTAATGTTTCATCTTTCCCATAACAGTTTTTCTTGTTGCAATTTTGCTGTTACCATTTAATTACATGCTTTTTATTATTGATTTCATGTGAATTTAATAATTTTACACATAGCAAAAAAAAAAAAAAAAATCAACTTTTGTGTGGAGTTGGAATTAAAATTTTAACACGAATAAATGTCAAGTCAAATTTAATACAGACTGTATATTGATTGCACATCTTTGTCAGAATTACAGCTTTTTATATTTTATGTAAAAAATATTAAATAATACTATCAAATTATATTTTATAGGTTGTGTATGTAACAGCCACGCTTCCTTACGTTGTTCTTCTATGTTTTCTTGTTCGTGGACTTACTTTACCAGGAGCATCAAGTGGAATATTGTTTTTTTTAAGTCCCAAGTGGGAAAAACTATTGTCTTTTAAAGTGAGTATAAAATACAATATTTAAAACAAAATTTAGCAAAGATAATGAGATAAAATATTGTAATTATATAAAGCTATTCTTTTTCTGCATCCTTTTTTTGTTGTAATGTAATAAATGTATAATTATATAATTAATAGAATGCTAAAATTATTATTCTGTTTTTTCTTCAGGGCCATTCTATTATAAAAATCACTTTATTATTAAAACTTTACGCTGTACTTCCCCTCTTACATTGAATTGACAAAATATAAAAACAAAATCAATGAGGTAATTTGTGTTTATTTTATTTTTAGGTATACTTTTGGCAATTAATTTTGGTTCGATACAAATATTTCATTTTTAAAAAACGGATCTTTCTTTTTTTTAAAGCTTTGTTTCTTACTCAAAATATGTTCTGATTTTCGAAATGTTTTTTTGTTTTTTTAGGTTTGGGGTGATGCTGCTACTCAAATCTTTTTTTCGAACGGTACTGCTTGGGGGGCTTTATTGACCATGTCTAGTCACAATAAATTCAAAAATAATGTATACAGGTATTTCATTCACAATTTTATTTCAATATTGTGCATTTAACATTTAATAACTAATAATAATTTACTGATAGCTAATATCAATTTAATAATTAATAATTTAGCATTTACTTAAAATTCTAATCTTATATATTTTTATCTAAGTATTACCGTATTTACTCGAATCTAAGTCGCACCATTTTTCCAGTGTTAATGCTACTGAAAATCGGGCGCGGATTGATATTTGTTGGATGGGGGAAATTGAGTTTCCACCCCTTTTAAAAGAAAAAATGTAACCGTCCATTCTGGCCACTTGCATTGATGACTTATCCCATTCCGCAGTTTATATCCAAAATTCAGTCTATCCTAAACATCGTTGTCTGCTCGTATTTAGAAATTTTTTTTGTATACGCTTTCTTTTTGAACCAGCTAAACGTGAAAGATATCAGTAACAGCATCAAGACGAGAGAGAGTTCACTATGAAAAGGGAGACAATTTTATATGCAGGGGGGGGGGGAAACGGAAACAGAGCAGCGGCCAGTGAAAATTTGATAGGGATGAAACAAATATAATTTTTTTTATAAATGTTTAACAGTTTTAATAATTTTTTTATATTCTTTTATTCATTTTTTAAAAAAAAATATAGCGTAACAAATGCAGATGGCACATCGTGTGGGAAAACACCTGCACCATTTCCGAAGTCAGTTGTGACAATGGGAGTGACGAATCATTTTCGAAACGTGATGCCAACGGTTAGAGCATAGGTTCTCAACGTGGGCGATAACGCCCCCTTGTGGGCGTTTGAAGCTTTCAGGGGTTCGTTGAAATGGTACGGAGGGGATTGAGTAGATTAACCAAAATACTAAAAAAACACGCTGATTATGTACTAACAGAGTAAACTTTAATACTGTTTATTTTATGTTGATTGTACGTATTTAAATCATTCCTATATCACATGTGCGAAAATTCACATATTTCGGTAGTACGGGAAGTAGATTAAAAACTTAAATGATTACATTACATCCAGACGTACATTAAATTGAATGATATAGTGCATTTTAATTTCTGTAGTGCACGTGTTGTCTTTGTCTGTGAGCAATAGGAAACATGTTTCGTCCACTGCATTTCATTACGTATATTATCCAAGAAACATAATTAAATATGTTAACCGGGAATTAACGTGTGATTCTTTAAAGGCTGAAACTGTCAATTTATATTTATTTTGAAAGCAATAGTTTATTATGAATTACTTCGTATCATCAAAAGCCCTGCCTGTCTTTATAACAGGTAATCTAAAAATCTTTTATTCCACTCTTTTAAATGAAGAAGAAATTCAGTAGCGCTTTTCAATTCCAACAATATTCTACCCATGAATAAAATATATAATGTTACACATTTAAATATATTTGTGGCAATAGCTATTTCAGATTAGCAAGTAAAAATATTGGGCTTTAGAAAAAAAATTAAATTAAAAAAATATTCTTTTAGTAAAAGGATATTTTTTAAAACTGAACTCTTGTTTTCACCATGTATTATGGACACACTTTCTCTGGAGTGGGAGGGGGCGGTATAGAAATATTCACTAGAAAAGGGGCAGTGTCGAAATATTCACTAGAAAAGGGGGCGATATCGAAATATTTATTAGAAAAGGGGGCGCCAGTTCAAAAAAGGTTGGGAACCTATGGGTTAGAATAATCATAGGCTCATGTATGTATTTCAAATTTTTTAATACTGGTAAAATAAATTAATTATTGACGTCTTATGATTCCTCTCATTAAAGAATTTTTTCTTTTTTAAATTTTTTAAGTATCGGATATCAATGAACCTTTTACGCAATTTTTTAAATTTTTTCTCAGAAATGTGTAGAGAATAGAGGGTGTGGCTTAAAATCGACGACAATATCTTAGGATTAATTATAGGATCCTTATAATATTATTGATAAATTTACAACATTATTGATAAATTTATATTATATACAAAATTCCCAGTAAAGGTGTAGAAATCAGTAGAAAAGCCAGTGTATCTATCCTAAGTCTTACATTGTAAGCTCACTGTGTAAATTGCATTCATATATTCACGACTGAAATAATTATTTTATTCAGAGATTCACTGGCCATTCCTCTCATCAACTGCGCAACGAGCATTTTGGCCGGACTTGTGGTCTTTTCTCTTCTCGGCTTCATGGCTTATGAAACAGGAAAAAGTATCGAAGATGTTGTATCCGAAGGTATTCTTAAAAAAAAATATTGTTACGATTTTGGTATTTAAAATGTGTTTATTATGTGAAATTATGTCAAAATTACTATTCTGCTTGAAAAATAGTGCAGGATTAATGTTTATTGCATGTAAACATGTGAATTAGATCAATTGCTATCGGACCTTGTAAATAACATAGGGCTCTATGGGTATCTCGCCAAATTGGCGAGATATCGTTTAGTTGGCGACAGTTTTGGCAACTTATTTTGTCGCCAAATTTGTTGCTAAGTGTCGCCAAATTTGGCAATATTGGCGATATTTGACGACTTCCGGTTCTCCTATTTTCTGGAATGTTCTACCACTTTCGCCGTGTCTATATAAGGCATACTGAAATGCAACATGAGTGGTTGTTGTTCAGATTTCTTGAAGCTCAGACGCGCCGGCAGCCTCTGTTACTTTACGGGTGATTCAGTCGTGATTTATGCCGAAGAGAGTACGAAAGCCTACGGCTTTGCATTTTATCTATTTCCCGCTGGATCAGTACATTGCGTTGTGTTACTGTTGTGTTGTATTACTGTGACTTCGGCTGTTCTTATGCCTTTCTGAACATTGTATTCTTCATTGGGCTGATAATAAAGAACTGTTTTATCGCTGTCCTGATTAAAGTCTATTCAATCCCTGAACCCAACAGTGAAATTCGCTACAATATATTTATATTCGTTCATAATTCGTATGAATAAAAAGACAGTGTAAGTTGTGTTTCATATCCTGACAAAATAACGAAATCATTCGTCACATGTAAAAAACAAACATAAGCATTCCTTCCTTCCTTCTTCCTCAGTGGCTCGATAGCCCAGGATGGGCCTTGGCCTTCTCAGGAAGCCTTTTCCAGGTCATCCTTCTTCCTGCTAGTGTACTCCAGTTCTTAGTTCTCAAAACTATTTTCTAGGCCATCAATCCATCTAAGATGTGGCCTGCCCTTTCTTCGTGGGCCAATTGGTTGGGCACTTGAAGACTTTTTCAGTGGTGCGGTCTTCATCCATTCTGACAACGTGACCTGTCCATTTAATTCGTTATATTTTTATGAAGTTAACAATGTCAAATTCTTCATATGATTGATAGAGCTCGAAATTTGATCTTCTTCGCCACGTTCCATTTACCAGAATTCCCCCAAAAATAAACCTTAAAATCTTTCTTTCGTAGATGCTTATCATCTTCTCTGTTCGAGAACATTTTACATAGGAAGATGTTAATAAGGCATAATGTTTATTTAAGCTATATTTTAATTTAATTTAAAAATAATAGCACATTCGTAGTTTGCTTTTCTCGAGAAAGCGAATAACCATTTGAAGGGAATAAGTACTATTAAGTGTTCTATCACCTTCTAAGTGTTAGGTGGGAGTAAATTGTAATTGATTCTGGGACTAACCAGCAATTACAATAGATTTAATTAACAGAAATCCATTAACACACGTGAAATCCACAATATCATGAATTTATGGTTGATGCAGCAATACAAATCCGTAGTCGTAATATCGTTCTAAGTCACTGAAAATTCACAGCTCACGCCGACTGATTGTTGTGTAGCTTCTCTGCATTTATACTTTGTATAGACTGATATTAACTTCTAGAACTTTCTAGGGAAATATTCATCCCAAACTCTCTGGACTTCTCCAGAAATATTTATTTCTGTCACATAATTTGACATTTGGAGACCAAATGACTCGCTATGTCGGTCGCCAAGGTCATTTGTATTCATTTACTATTATTGAAAGAATATTATTTCTCGATCCGCGCAACAATTTTACTGTCCACAATACCATTTCGGTGAAAGAGAAAGATTTAAATTTTATATGCACAACATTTTACACGATTACATTACCTATACATAAAATTCGTATCTGTTTTATTGAGATCCTTTTTTCACGATAATATGATTTATTTTTAATAATTATTCATATGGAAAGTTGGTCACACTTTTATCTAACATAAAAATTACATTTCCAAACAGTTCATAAACCTGTTTCCTTCGTAAAAGAAAAATCAAATAGCATTACTTTTACTCAAGAGTATAATAAACTTTTAAAGAATACAACACAAAGTAAGAAATCTTTTTCCTTTGAAAAGATAAATTGTTTCATTGTGTATATTCTAATCTCAATTTTTTGAGCTATTAGTGATAAATACTCCGTATAATGGTTTGGAACAATCCCCAATAAGATTTTTTTCTCGGTGGCGGTGAATCATATAAATGTGAGTGCCTATTTTTTATTAAACAAAACTCTATAAAAATAAAGTAGTTAAAAATTGAGAACCACAGCTATCTCCAACTACATTATAAATAGTCTGGTACTACGATTAGATGTCTAAAATTGACAATTAAAAATTTTCCGAGTCTTAGAAATAGTTTTTTTTTGTGTGCCTTACTTTTGAGTACTTTAGCCGGAAATGCCATGGGCACGAGAAAAAACGAGAGAAACTCCACTTCACCATTTTGACTGGTGAGTGTAGGGTTTCATAGCGCAAAAGCGCAGAAATAGCTATATTGCTTAATTATTTTGACTGAAGTGAGATAGAAGGAGCTAACACACACACACACACACACACACACACACACACACACACACACACACACACACACACACACACACACACACACACACACACACACACACACACACACACACACAACGCGTAAGACACAAATTTTTGTAATTTAAAATTTCTTTATTCACAGTTATAGTTATCAACTGCAAATATTCGAATGCGGGATATTGCATGGTCCTTTATTTTTAGGGAGGGGGAATGCAAGATGGTTAAATTTTACAGAAAATAATTATGAAATCATTGTTTCAATATTTAAGCAAAATGCATAAATTTCAGTATCGCTGGTTTTTTGTTTGTCAGGACATTAAGCATTTGAAATTGTTACAAGACTGTTGGGATATCAGTGAAAATATATTTTTTTATGATATATGAATGTATTTGGTTCGATAAGCTGTAAATTAATTGCATATTTTGTAGGAAAACATTTAAAAAATCATTTTTAACGTTATATATTTTCAAATTCAAAATTACTCTCGTAGAGGGGAGTCTTAAAATCGATAATTTATTTCGAATTGAAATTTTATGAGTATAATAGCTTTTATTCCAAAGATGAATTATTTTACCGGAATCAACCGACAACAAGATAAATTGCTACAAACTGAATATTGTGAATTTTTGTTTTCAACTTCAGGTCCTGGTTTAGCTTTCGTAGTTTATCCGGAGGCGATATCAAGGTTACCTGTGTCTCCTGCTTGGGCATTCCTTTTCTTCTTCATGCTGCTTGCAGTGGGCTTAGATACTCAAGTAATATATATATACATTTTTGCTTATACTCTAAATCACCCATACATTCTTTATATACACAGTGGTGGCAAAAAGTTCTGAAGACACTCATTTGTTTGCTGAATTTTTGTGTTTGACTCAATTTCTCGTTATAGCATTATCGTACTAACTATTTGTATAGATTCAAAAATAATTTTTTTGCGGATTACTAGTTTTTCAATACGACAAATATTTTTTTCTAGCACAACTGCCTGAACTAATGAATGTGTAGCATATACAGAAAAACACAATTTAAAAGAACATGTACGTAGTAAAATAACACAAAACCTTACAAGTACGTTATATTTAGCATGCATTTCGAAAATAAAATGATTGTTGAACATCGATACTTTAAGGCCAGCCTTTTGCTTTAATTACGACTCTACATCTTTTAGCATGGAATACACCAATTTCATAAGAAGCTCTTTTAAGACCATATGGTTGAAAAAAACATCTACTCAAGCTTAACTCAAGTTTATTTGAAGATTTCTTCTTCGAAGTATTATAACCAGTTTTTTTCCGTACGTTCTTTGTATAATATATAAATTGTGTATTAAAACTGTCCTGGTCAGCTCATTCTGTTTACAGTATTGATTTCGAACTATTTCTGGACTATGGTCCAAATACGGCGTAGAGATTATTTTCCTGAAATATCCATGACTGATCTCCAAAAATATCTCCTGCTGTTGTTAGCAGATTATTTATATTATTCTGTATTACTTTACAGTGTTCCCTAGCTTTCCCTATTATTTTCACGATGCGAAGTCTTCCAACAATACGAGAAGTGCAGTCCCATATTATCACTTTCATTGGATGCTTTGCTATGAGCTTCAGAGACACTAAGGGTGACTCTTACGAGTGTGTCGTGCTACATAGGAACCATTTTCGTTGCCTGAAATGCAAAAATAACTTCCATCCCCAAATATTAGATTTTCTAAGTCTTTTAACAGTCCACAATGAATGGTTCTTTGCCCGCGCCCATCAGTGAGTAATGGATATGGGCGAGTTTTAAAAAGCCTCGTAATCCAATTTCCATCCGTCTTCCTCTTACAATTCGTGAGCACACATTCACATTACTTCAAAATTTGTAGGGAATTAAGCCAATTATTTAATAATAAATCGTGAGCAATACCCTGTCTTCGCGTAAAATTGTTTTTCTTGGGTCTTCCAGATCGTTTCCTGTTCACAATAGAATTTGTTTCAAAATATTTTTTCAACGTTCTCACCACAGTAGAAAGACCACATGGCACTTAAGTAGCAATTTGACGCATAGAATAACATTCTTTCTTAAAAAGTATTATTTTGTACCTTCCATTATAAAACAGATAGGAAAATTTACCCATAATTCTAACATTATCCACCCAAGCTTTTCAAATTGCAATAGACAACTACTTTCAATACACTAAAACTTTCTAAGCATTATTTTCAATCCTCCATCACCACTGCTCTCTAAATAGTTATAATAAAAGAACATTTCATTGGTTGAATAAAACAATAACTTATTATTATAGTTGCCTTGTACTTGTCTTGTCCTGTTTTCCCCCAACGTATCGAGAAAGCTATTCACTTTACCTAAATTCTGAAAACAAATTTGCAATTAGTAGAAAAAATAAATTAGAACCAATAACAATAGTTAAGATAGTACGATAATTTCAAAATCAAAAATAAAATCGAAGATCAAAACTAGGCAAAAAGCTGAGTGTGTTCAGGACTTTTATTCGTATATATATATATATATAGTCAAAATTTCTCTATAAGAGAGAGGTGAATAAACATTAATCAAAACTGAAAAAAAATAGAAATTGCAAGTTAGCCAGACAATAGATTTCAGAAAGGATATATGAAAAAATAAAAATAATAGAGTTAAATATAAAAATAGCCGCCCATCCGGTATAGAGGTCAGTGAAGCTGACTGCGGTGCGCAGGGACTGGGTTGAATCCCGGAGAAGGCATGGATGTTGTGTTGTAATCCTTTCTTCTGTCTGTGTTGTTTGCCCCGTGTTATACGTTCGGTGGTGCACGGGGTTTATAAATGTTAAAAAAAAAAAAATATGGATGCTACATTATTATAGGACAGCTTATATATAAAATAATTTATATAAAAGTGGGGTTGAACATATTTTGCGGTCAGACAGCCTTCCCCCTTTCTGTTAAAATACTGAGAAAAAACCTATTAAAAATAATGGATAGAATATCTAAATCCATTACAAAAAAAAAGTAATTTACCTAAAAATTGCATTCAAAAATGCAGAGTCCGCGCTAAATCTAAGTACAATAAACAAGTTATTGCCAGATTCTGGACCCAAATGCAAATTCAAAGCATGGGAATGCTACAAAACTTCGTCTTTTTCTGCAGATTTCGAAATATCTTTGAGCAACAATTTTCTTTTATCAATTGTAGTTGTTATCGAAACATAACCAGAAAAAGATTGCTAACACAGCAGGAATAGCTTTTAAAAAATAGTTCTATAACATGTGTCCTTTAAATGAGCTTTTTAGATCGTTTATTGAACCTTTTGAGTGTTCAAAAACATAACGTTTTACATTGTAGTAACATTGGATTCTTTCATTTCGTCATAAATATTCAGCCTCAGCATAAGTATCTAGAAATGTTTTCTCTTTTTGTTATAGTGGTATATGTGTTATACGTATAGACAAAAAAAAATGATCCTGCAAAATTTAATTTACTCATTTTGAGGGAACAGACAATACTGAAATTTTTTAATAATTTTGATTAGTTACTTTAATATTAACATATAAAAATTATCTTTCTCTTAAAAATGTTCTGATTAAATTTTTTACCGTTTTTTCAGCTGAACATATCCTTGGATTTAATCGCATAAAATTAAATTACAATTTTAATAAATGTAAAACAGGTGTAAAAAAATTTAAGACAGAAATCCCTGCTTTTACTAATCAAGAAATTCTGTTTTTATGTAGTTTGGAGAAGTTGAAACTACTATTAGTGCTCTTATTGATGAATACTCTGGTTTTCTACAAAAAAGGAAGACTTTATTTACAGCATTTACCTGTATACTTTTGTTTTTCCTGGGTTTGCCTTGTGTTACTCAAGTAAGTTTAGGTTTCTTTTAAAAAAAAATGTGAAAAACAATCTTATTAGTTTGTTTCTAAATTGCTTTCATTCTTTAGAATGAGAAATGCCAAGTATTTATGAGTATGACAGGCGTATCATTCATATCAAAACTTTTAATGTAATTAGAAGTGATAATAAAATAAAAGTTCAAAATTCACGAAAAAAATTCGACCGAATAAAAGCTACTTAACTCTTTGTGGAATAAAGAAATATTTTTAATAAACACATGTCAATTTTCTGTATTTCATATTAGCTTTACTATAATCCTAAAAATATAAACAATGGAATATTCGTTTGTCGAAAGGTAAAGTGAACCTCCCCACCCCCTGTAAAGCTTTTCACTTTTGGTGGAGACTAAGAAATAAGACTAATACAGAAATATGATAATTCCACAACACAGTTTATTATATATATCAACAAACAATGTTAATACTTAATCTGCTCTACTTCAACAGGTTTCACTTAAAAACAATTCTATGAGCTGGTCTCGATTTTTTATGTATCATCATAACTTTAGATTTTGAAGGATTAAACTCCGGCTAATAAAGCTCTAACCACGCAAAAATATAATTTGGGGTATTCTGAAAAGGAACAAAGGCATCGGTAAAGTTTTTCATTGAACAATAAGAAGTAAATCATCTGCAAAAGCAATTTGGTAACTATTTGGGAATTTTGAAATATATTGTTCTACAAACCATTTTTATAAGGCTTCAGACAAAAAATCCTGCAGCACACCCTGAGAGGATAACTTTTTCCCACAAAAAATTCGCGCAGTTTGGTGCCTTTTTTCCTTTGTCGCTAAAAGCATGGACTAAACAAGGATTTTACCTAGAACTCTATTTACGGTAGAGTTGCAATAAATCTAGGACTGTTTTATCTGTTTTAGACAGTTTTTGACTTTTTATAACTTCTTTTTCAATTCCTACTATTAGCTCACACTCTCTCTATATTTATCTTGTTCAAATTTTCAATCGTTCATAAAATGCATTTTAAAGCACTCAATTGAACTGAAATTTTATATACACGACTATTTTGGATGGAATCGATTAAAACTAATTATTTAAATAATTACAAATACAGCCACGTTGACATTATTTTTGGTGACTTAGCGACCATATTTACGACTTGTGTCAGAACTTGAAAAGGTTTTTTCCCCTCACATTTTAGAGCGCTCATTTGAGCTGAAATTTTCTATACAATATTGTTTTGGGTAATAATACAATAATTTAATTATAATTAATTGACTGAAAATAATTATTTAAAGAATTACAGATACAGCTCCATTGGCTTCATTTTTTAGCGAATTGGGTGAAAACTCTTTAAAAGATTTTTTTTTTCCTCACGTTTCAAATCATTCAGTTGAAATGAAATTGTATATATGTGATTGTTTTGAATAAAAATACGATACTTTAAGCATAATTAATAAAAATTAATTGCCACTTAATCTTGTGATTCTGTCATATGTATATACTATTTATATTAATTGTAACTATTTAAATAAAAGTAACTAAAATAATTTTTTTTGCTGATATAAGTAGGAATTGACTTGTGAAATTTTTTTTTATATTACTTGTTCAGTTTAAAGCTCTGTTTCAAATGTATTGATTAACGATTACTTTATGAATCGCTCTATTACATATCATAGTGATTTGAAATAGTACATATTAATATTATTGCTTAGTTTTTCGATATTATAAAACGAAGAGTTATGTGAGCGATGACATTGTATGTCTCAAAACAAGTTCATCGCAAACTCTCTACTTGAGATTTTCTTACAAATGCGATGATGATGCGATTTTGGTATATTTTGTATAGCTCTACACTCTTCTATGAGAATTCTGACGAAATATGAATTGAATCAGCAAATGCACAGCTTCCTGGTTTATAAATAAAGAGGAACTTCTATTTATTTTAATATAAAAATAGTATCCCCCCCCTACTTGAATGACTTTTCATGTATAACAGGTTCAAGCACGTGTCTGAAAATATCTCTTTGATAAGAAAAAACTTTGTTACATAAATCAGATTTTATTAAAAACAATATAGTTGCTACAGCTTTTCATGACATAGCTGATTTAGTTTATTTATAGTCAATACAGAGAGATAACTACAAGAGAGCTAATGACTCGCAATTTTGTGCCTCGGTTAAGGCCTCAAGACAATATCTGAATCGGAATCCATTTTTCTGACTTCCCACACTATACAAGATATTCTGGAACATAGATTTAGTTTGAGCTCATCATCTCCTTCCACTATTACACAAAATAGATCATTAGCAGAATGAGGCTCAAAATAGCTGACCACAAAATTCAAGACATAACCAATTGAATTCAGAGGCCTTTTTAAAAGTCAAGTAGACCAGTAAACTAATATTTTTACTGCTAATTTATGGATCAACGTATCCGACTACTTGCGACAACTTTTAAAAAAATGGAGATATGGGAGTTTTTTTGTTGTTTTAGATTTGTTTAACACATTTAAGAAAAATAATGCTAAAGTTAAAAAGAGGAAAATAAATTATTTTACTAAAATGAGAAAAAATGGGTAAAAATTTACAAAAAATAACATAAACGCGGCTCATTCTGTACCAAAAGCTTACGATTAAATTTTCAATGTTTCAATTCTGTGTTGCTATGTTATTCATTTTTGAAATGATCCTTCAAGATAAGAGATATTTTAATTTTTATAAAAACTAGAGTACTTCATCTTAGTTATATGAACTTGCTT
>BMAO01023274.1:0-48619 GCA_019973975.1 Trichonephila clavata | reverse complement strand
CCTTTGTTATGTGAATTGGCAACTGTGCTGAAACTCATATTCACTAAGAAAAGCAATTAAACTCACTCATGATATTCCATAATTCAGGAGATGTACAATTTTCAAGTCAAGTTGCTGACATTCGTCTCTAAACTTTACTTTAAGTTCCTCATTAACAAGTATTATGATCAGTTTCTCTTTTAAACTGACATTATATATATATATATATATATATATATATTATGGTTCTTGTTTCAATAAATTTCATGCTTCCTACTTATAACTGCAAAGTAACTCCATTTAGCTTAGTAAATAAATCCGTTAACTAGGTAAATCTGATTTTCATTTGATGTAATTTTCTTTTAAATTTAAATTCATTAGCTGATTTAATGAGAGCCAGTATATATATCGTAGATCCCCATTTACTCATCATGAACCCTTAAACGATTTTTTCCCTGACATGGTCGTCATAGACACCTGGGGGTCGATATAGACCATTTTGGGAATCACTGTTCTACAATATCAACAATAATTTAAAGAAAAGAGTAAATTAAGGAAATGTTTGAAATCAGTAAGCCCGATTTTTAAGCCCGAGCAAAAATGGATGTGAACTGACAAGCTCGAGGATTTAGAGACAGTTTTATTTGCTTGGTTCAAATAGGCGAGATCTTTTAAATGCTTCCATATCAGGACTTTTGATGATAAAAAGAAGAAATGAACTTGCTAAACAAATGGTTGCTAAATCTTCTGAAAATCCAGAAGGGTAGGAACATTTCAAATCCCAAATGAGGAACATCATGAAAAGTATGCGCAGTTATTTGGACGCACATTTCAATGGTGAAATAAATAACAAAATGGAGGATATTGAATAATTTGTTGACAATGTAATGCTAAAAAAAACACTGTTAAGATAAATATCAGATTATTTTCCAAAACCCAATAAATGTTTTGTTTTTCAAAAAACTGGAAAATTTTGTATTTAATTTCATTAAGTTCTTCTGAATGTTTTTGTTTCACTGAGTTTTATAAAATGCCTGCATATATACATATCTATTCAAATAAAATGTACCATAACAAATTAAATTTTGAGGCTTTTCTTGTTTTTTTCAATATTGCACAATATCCTTTAACACACAAATTCGGTCCTTTTAGTTTCGCGTTAAGCAATTTTTATTGTATATTTTAAATACTCAATGAGTGAGTGAGTGAATATTAACGTCCCACCGTTCAGCTACACGTTTAAATACTCAAACCTAACTGAATGTCCCAATAGTTTTTATTTAAAATTCAAATGTATAATATTTCCCTTATTTATCAATAATACTGTAAACTTCCCAAAATTTTATTTCAAATTCGGGATATACGCAATGAACATTTGAAAATGGTTAGAATGTTTTAAACATATACCTATGTTTTCGTGAATACAAGTACGGACATTGAAAATAGATCATTAATTCTAAAAGTGATCCCATTTTCCACCATTTCTTTTAAGTTCCAGGAAAATGAAAATGAATTTTTCTGTTTCTATCTGATTTTATTAATATTTTGTACTTGTTTGACTCACTTAAAATTATTTACAAAGTGTGTTTTCAAGCCTTTTCCTTAAATGCTTAATTCTGTAAGACAATTGCCTAATATTTATTTAGAAATTGAAAGAAATGTCTAAATTCCAAAGTGAACAGGGACATTTGCTTTTGTAGTATATAATGAATGTTTGAAATAGTTTTATATATACTTGAATATTAAATAACTTAAATTACTATTAATCTAAAAGATAAATTTTATATTTTTTCTTTAAATCATAATAACGAATGTCCTATTTTGAAAAAAAAAGTTTCATTTCACTTCGCTTTAAAAGTAATAAAAATTATATTTTGACAGATTTATTCATTCTTCTTACTTAAAAAGATCAGACCTTGAGAAAGAGAGAATATTTTTAGACATTTTACATTGCTGATTCCTACAAAAAGAATATCTTAATAACTTTGTAGAAAAAATACATGGAAACAGTGGTAATGTGTACTATCTGACATTTCACTATGGCTGTTTACCTATCATCCGGACTCGAGGAAGTTGATATACATAAAAAAAAGAAACTACGTATTTAATTTAGATTTGAATGTAAATCAAAATGTCTGTTATGCAAGTACACAATATGTCCTTTAAGATTATTTTAATATATATATATTGTATATATAACATTGGAAATTATTCATTTTTTCATACATCTATTGTAAACTTCTGCGTTCTTATTGGGGAATTTTACTGAATGGTTTCGTTTTCAAATTGGTAAAAATAATCACTGAAACATTCAGTCTTAATAATTTATTCTCATCTTACTAAGGGACACGTAACAAAAAAAAAAACAAGTAGATTAAAAAAGATTAAGTTAGATTGAAAATAGTACATCGTCCGTTGTTTCTTTCTCCCTTGTGCTTTTTCTCACCGACCATATTTCTTCGCTTCCTGCTTTCTCTTTCCCCTCTAGTTCAGGCTGTCCTGGTTTAGTCTCGTCCAGTCTAGTGTGCTCTAATGTAGTGTAGTGGTTCTTACGATTCTTATATTCGGACATACGGGCCGCTAGCGTCCTCAGTCCCATATCTGGCGGTGAACTTGATGTGGAACGATTCATGCTGATTTGTGCTGCTTTCGAGCCAATTGTTCGGAAAAGTTCGTTCATGATGGTGAAAGTTGAAGTTAGAAGGAGAGCTGAAAGGCTTATCTCTCATTGGTGCATGATAGGTTAGTCTAGTGGTTGCCAGGTTCTCCTCTATATATACCTGACCCGCTGCCAAATACTCACATATATGTTCGAACCATTGCCAGATTTATCATATGTGCTGGACTTGTAGCCAGATGTGGGGCTAGATCCTTACAACTATCGTCTGCTTTGATTTAATAATTTACATAACTCTAATTTTTCTTAGTGTTTATTTTATTTACTGATATTCAATCGCTTGATATTATAAGTTTTGTAGCTAAAAATTGCATTATTTTTGCCTTAAATCTCGAAGGGAGAATTCTTTAGTGGACTGTTAGAATTTGAATTCATATGTGCTTTTTATAAGTAATAGAAAAACCTTTGCTTTTATTGATCAATTCGATTATATTGCCAAAAAAAGTAAATTCAATGCTCTATTGTATGAATACGTGTTCTTTGTTTGTTATGTACTAGTTTTAATTAAAAAGGTTATTCTATTTCGAATTGGTTATTTGCGCAGTATATTTCAAAAGCTAAACCACTAAAAAAATCGACAAATCGGTCGGCTTAAAGTGTCTTAATGAAGGATTAAAACTTTTCGCTAAAAGCACTTACGTAATTTCTAAAAATAATATTTCGCTTAGCTTGAACACGTGATTAGATTTTTTTTTTTATTTTTTCCACTGTTATTTCTTTTATTTGTATGTAAAATGGTATTATTCTCTCTCTTTGTTGTTTAACATTTGATCTCAGAAGAGGGGGCTGAGAGAGTTAGCTCTCCGGCTGTTAAAATTTCATAAATATTTGATTAATATATTGTATGTATGTATGTATGTATATATATATATATATATATATATTTTTTTAAAAATCTTCATTCAAATAAAACAATCTAAATCTTTCATGGAGTCTTAAATGTTTTTAATTTTTTCTGAGGCACTTCTTTGACTTTCAAAACAAATGGATTATTTTTTAAAAAGAAGCATTGCTTAAAAAACTTTTTAAAATATCATTAGCTATCCCAATCGTAAGTCATATACAATTCGGTATCATTTATAGATATCTTGAACCTTGTTCCTTTTTTTTCCTTAGCTACTATTTCGATTTTCAAAAGAAAGATCATTTTACTTTCTTTTAAACGAAATATTGGTTTAGATTTTTTTGTAATTTGAGACTATCTGCCAATATCCTATTGAAGTTTTCTTAGAAATAAATAGTTATGAAGGATGCTTTGAAAGTTTTTTTTTATATAAAGAAAATAAGAGTGTTCAATTTACCAATAGTTTTAAAACAAAATTGAGAAAAATTTCAATCGTCAAAGTATTATTCCTTATTATAGTCCCATTAAAATTGTTATACTAGAGTATGTTTTAAATGGGAAATATTGTGTGGTAAAAAAAAGTATTTTAAGTTTTTTCGCAATATTAAAAAAAGTTTGAAAAAAAAAACTGATATATTTTTTTGAAAAATTTTAAAGAAAGGGATGTGCATACAATCTGTTTTCAATTAAATATTTTAAGCAAAGATGCTTATTCAACTGTATGTTTCGGAAAAGATAAGCATTAACTTTTAATTTTGAGATATCTTTTAAAAATGTTTTTATCATTCAAAATTGTGTTAAATTTATAATATTTTTATAAACCATAGACTCATTAAATATGTGACACATTCAATATTTACATTTCAACTCGTAAGAGCTTCAGATGCTAAATATATTTATATATTTAGATAGTCATAAGATTTAGTAAAGTCTTACATGGATGTATGAATACTAATTCTTGTATTTCATATGCTTATAGTCAAAACTGATTGATTAAATTCCACCTCGCTAAATAAAATTACTTCTAGATTAAATTTAATACTTGTTAATAAGAAAGGTTTTTTCACTTGATAACAGACATACTATTTAGACTTAAAGACTGCATGTTAATACATAGAATTTACTGGTGTAGGAAGGTAGCATACAAAGAGTAGTGGGGGGGGGGATATTTTCCTCTAAACCACACGGGTGTCAGACTCAAAAGCTAACTTGAGCCGAACAAACAAGGTTAAATTGTGGGTGAGCCGCAAGAAAATCCCTATTCATAGAAACGTAAATTTATTTCGAATAATACATTATAATAAACATATATATAAAAGAACAACAAAAATGTAATGCTTACGTCATGTGATACTCGATATCTCTTCTCTGCTAATATCTTTCCGAATTCAGGAGAAATTTATATATTTTATTATATATCCTTGTGTGCCAATATACGGGCAGTTTGACACCCCTACTCTAAACCATAAATAAATATACTTAAGAACTGGTGATAGTTAAATTATAAGTTATATTAATTTTTTTGTTCTAGAATTTTCACAGTTCTAATCATGAATAATGTGTCTTCTCTTATGCAGACGATGCGTCTTCTACTCTATTCTAACATGCCTCAAAATAAGTACGTTAGAAAAATGCATCACACCTGGTACCTCATGTAAAAAGAAAGTAAAATATGACTATCAGCATGTTAATAAATGTAGTGATAAATGTAGTGGTAAAAAATATGTCATGTAAAGAAATCAAATTGTATATTCAAAATTTCTATGCCTTTTAATGATATGTATTTAAATAAGTAACCTGACACCACTTTAGCAGTTAAAATATAATTATAGGATACAGAAAAGCATCTGTTCATTTAAGCTTATTAACATACAACTTCATAACCAGCCATGAAAACAAAATTATTTTCAGCCAAAGTCGTGAACGAACAATTTACATAATAGCCCATCATGTAATCATTTTCAATCAATTGCTTTCGCTGCTGCTATTGAGTACTCTTAAATTCATCTAAAAACAAAGCTTTAAAAAAACAATATAAATTTATATAAAAATGAAAAAAAAGCATTTATTTTCAAATAAAATTATAATGATAATTTTGTATATATATATATATATATTTGTGTGTATTTTTTTAAGTCTGGTTATTGTTCATGTGCTTAACATAAAACTTTATCCATTTTACAAAAATAAAAGTTCATTATATTTCAAGTCACATTTCACGTATAAAGCGAAATAGATGTTATTTATATGTTACATAAACTCTTCACAGTATTTAAATAGAATATCATGAAAGTGGCATTTATAAACACAACATACCATAATATGTTCATATTAAGCATTTTTAAAGACCTATTATATTTAAAGTAGCACCATTAAATCCTGTTTATTATTCTTCACATTATATTGCAGGTACTTATATATATATATATTATTATATGAACTAATCTAGTGAAGTTGATAGAATTCTCTTAGTAAATGATGTAACATGATTGTACCATACAGAAAGCAGACGCTATAACTTATAAAAGATTTATGTATATAATATAAACTTTTACATTAGGATTTTATATTAAATTATTTTAGTTAAGATTAAAAACTGCTCGAATATTGTACAGATTAAAATAGATGTTTGAAATTTTAGAACAATTATAAGATGTATGCTGCAGTACTTATAAGCAATGCAGACAGAAGACCGTTTTTAATAGGGTCTTGAGCTGTGGCTATGGCTATGGCTTACCAAACTTCTCCCTTTCTGTTAAAAATACTGAGCAACATCCTATGGAATTCCTTGTATATAAGTTATAATGCATGTTAAATAAATATGTTACAGACTTAAAACTGGAACTAGTTTAAAAAAAGTTTTTATTTGTCTATAATGCCCAAGCAAGATCCCTTGGGAGTCGAGTTTCGAAAAAAAATCCACTCTTAGCAGTTCTCTAATTAAAAGGAATATTTCTGCTAAATTTCAAGTCGGTAAGTCTAATAGTCCTGGAGATATCGAGTTGAGTGAATGAAGAAATTATTTTTATCCTATATAATCCAAATTAATGTCCTACATTTTCTCCTATACATATAGTATCAAATTTTTGAACTTAAAGTTAAATACGTTATGTTTTGAACTTTGATATTCGTAATTATACAAAATACTATATGCATTGCCATATTTAATACATGTGCCAAAATACCATTAACTAAATACAGATATAATTGCCATATTAATAATTCATATGATCCTAGATGCATTATTTTCTGAATAAATTTTATAGCAGTCTTATTTCACAGATCCTATGTTTGGAAATTCATAAATGTTATTCACTCCAGAAGGCAGAGCTAAGAAATCAAATAATTTTCTTCTGTCTTAAAGATAAAGAACAAATACGTTATTGAACTAATATTCTTTAATTAAAATATGCACAGCAAGAATGTTAAAATTGTACAAAGGAATGTTTCGCAAAACATAACAAGAATTTAATTTATACGGATTAAATTACCTCATTTTCTCATCCGAAAAAAATACCTAGTGAAACGAAGCAAAAAGAAATCCCTTGTTCCTTCAGACGAAATAAAAATGTGGCATACCTTTAAAATAAATGAATTTGAAGAAGAAAGTGTGTGTCGTTTTACTCGACACTGAGGAGTACAATCATAAATATGATGTCAGGCTTTAAAAAGAACTATTTTTTTTTGTTCTACATTTGGTTTCACCTTTGGTATGCTTGTTTTTCGCTAAATGGCATTGCATTTTTTAAAGCATTTTTGACGTCATTAAAAAAAAAGCAGTAATTCGCTTTTTTAAAGGGATCTTACATGTAACATGTACATGTTTTGATGCAATTCTTTTCCGACAAAATGGGGGGGGGGAATCCTAACTGCTGTACTAAATACTCTCTGAAAATGAGAATGTGGGAGTTGATTTAAAAAGAACTGGTATTGTTTCAACGGAAATAATTCAATTTAAACACGCCTACTGGTATGCATATGTAAGTAGAATTCGTATCGAGGACAAAAATTTTCTAGAGTAGCTACGTTACAAGTGTTGTTGCTTCTATTTTATAATTTATGTAGATAAAAATTCCTATTTAAGGCCAATAAAAATTCCACCAGTCACTTTTCTTTATGTTGTAAAGCTGAAACAAATTTACAATAAATTTTAAATTGGAAATATACGTGAATATTTATAGTATAAATTTACACTTAGCTGAAATTTTCAAGGAAATAAATCTTGTACATGTGCTGAAAAAATATAATTTTAATTGATAACTAACTCTTAGTAAGCTGTAGTTACTGTTTTTAGATAACACTTTAGATTCAAATGAAAGGAATTTAAATCCAAATTTGTTAAAAGTTCATGCATTGGTATATTTTAAGTGAGATGTTCAATAGCATGTTAATAAAATTGAATTTTATTCACTGATTAGCTGATTAGAGGATTATATTACTGTTAAACAATATAACAATATAAAATATATAAATTATTTAAATTTATTATTTTTATTTTTTATACATTTATTTATTTTAAGTTCTCTTTAGCGCGTTTTCACGTAGTGGAACAAAACGCTATTAGGACGCAAATTTCGTCTTCTTTCCATATTTTGTCGTACTTTTTTCTCAGCCAATAAGCAACCCATTGACCTCGGGTTTTCGGCATTTGGTCGCATTTGTACCCTAGATGAGCCGAATCATATTTAAATTTCCCATAGTTTTCCCGAATTTTCCTACAAATTTTCCTGAATTTCGCTAGTTTATAACAAAATTTTCTCAAAATAGTGCTGATACAGATTTGTGTCATTATTTCTTTTGAGCTCAATAGTAGTACATTTAGAGGAGTGGCACAGTATATTACTTTCTGTTAATAAAAAGTTCATTAGTTGCATTATTGTACAATATACAGCATGTGAAAAACCCGCTAAAATTACTTGGCCATGCCAATGATTGATATCTTGTTTTTTCTTCTTCTGAAGTTAAATGTGCGGAGAACATTAGAGTTGTGGTTTAAAAGTAAGGTAAATTTTATTTATTTGTTTTTCAATTTTGATACCTTTTTCTCACATGTAACAAAGGAGGGGGGGGGATTAAGATAATTTTCCAAACATTCCTCATGAATTAGGATACGGTTTACAAATAATTTTTCAATTTGAAATTGTTTATTACTCTAATATAAAAATATTGAAGAGATAAAGCATTAAATTACCGTAACTTCCTGAAAATGAAGTTTATAATTTTTAATATTTGTTACATAAACACACCATTTTTGCTCATTTTTCTTTTTCACTAAGATAGAC
The DNA here is from genome assembly GCA_019973975.1 of Trichonephila clavata. NCBI lineage: Eukaryota > Metazoa > Arthropoda > Arachnida > Araneae > Nephilidae > Trichonephila > Trichonephila clavata. The sequence continues at coordinate 39,837 of BMAO01023274.1, read as the reverse complement.
GGATATTACCATCACTACAAATTGAATCAGGATTCTTTTAGCAGTCTAGGTATGTTGGAAAACTTAATTTGTTTACAGTATTAATTCATAATCTATACAGCTCTCTTACAACTACAAATACATACAGCAATTGCAGAAATGCAAGTATCTATGAGAATCCCGTAGGAAATTATTTCAGATTAATTATGCCTCGCCCATCATTTTTCAGCACTACGTTGGTTTTCCCCCCCAATAACAATTAACCCGAATTCCAGCTAATTTTTTATTAATTGTGTCGTTTCTCATTACAAATTCTATTTATTCTGAGCACTTCTAATTCAAAGATGCGCACAATATCAGTTTTGAACCGGAGAAGCTAAATGAAATTATCAATGACTTGTATAATTAAGCGAAAATCGATACTTCCTTAATAAGTACAATTTTGCAGCTATTCAAAGAAAAATGACAGATAATTGAATTTATATAAAAAAACAGAAATTATATATATATATATATATATATATATATATATATATGTATGTATGTATGTATATGTATATATATATATGTATATATATATACATATATATATATATATATGTGTGTGTGTGTGTGTGTGTGTGTGTGTGTGTGTGTGTGTGTGTGTGTGTGTGGCATATAATAATATATAATAAATGAAAAAGTGAGAAAGTTGTATTACCTACAAGGTAAAAAAAAGGAAAAAAAGAAATTGGATTCCAAGAAAAACATAACAATTGAAGATACAGAAAGAGTCTTTTGACTAAGATGGAGATCTATTATGATTTCTTAAGCTGTCACTGAATTAGATAAGTGAATTAGGATAAATCTGCTTTATGGTACCACCTTCACCGTACAGCAGAAATTTTCAACATAATAGAAAAAAAACAGAGCCATGTTGAAAAATTAGGCCTCTTTCTATAACACGTGGATGTAACACCAGGCAGTAAAATAAACTGAAAGATATATAAATGCATATACAGAACATCTTTCTTTTTTTCGAAAATGCAAATTGTTGTAAAGGATTTAAAAAGTATTTTTATACCAAAAATACTTCAAAAAAATTCGAATGCTAAATTTTTAAACAGAGACACTGATAATATACATTTCATTCGTATAACATACGAAGCATGATTTGGATATGGATTTTATATATTTTTCTTCATTATATTTTTTTGAAAGTAATTTAAGTACTTAAACATATAGGGATCAATCATTTTAAAATTGCTACTTGAATTCATCTTAATAGATTTTCCTCGCAAGATTTCATTTAAAACATAATTTATTAGAAAAAAAAAATTCATTTCTTGTAGTTTGAAATATATTTTTATTAAAGCGTACTGGCAATGGGGGTTTCACTTAAAACTCAACTGGAATGTACGAGTATCAAGAATATAGTAAGTTTTTTTTCTGTTGAACTATCGCAGCAAAGGTAATTAATTTGAATGAGTTACTAAAATGAGAGTGAGGCATTCTTACATAAATGTAAAGTAATTATTGCAACAAAACTTATAAGTTAGAAGCTTTCTAAAAAATATCTTTGTATTCTAGTTCATTTGAACTGTGTCATGGTGGAATTCTGTTGATGTTATTGAATAAAAAAATTTTAATTGTTAAATAGAAAAGGATGAATATAAATTTTACCTATTAAAATTATTTTCTGTTCTACTAAGTTTTTATATTTTATGCATTCTTTCCAATACATAAAGAAATATTTAAAAATACTTTTTGTCTGTGACATGTAAAGAATTTTCGAGAGAACCCAGTGTCGATAACTTGCGTATTTGCCGGATCACTCTTCAAGACAAATAGAATATTTTTTATAATTCTCTGTATAATAAAATGTATATGATGGGTTAATTTCATTTGTTAATTACTGACAAATTACAAATAAATCCTATGTTTATATGAATAAATAAGAAAAGAGTGAACCCCAAGTATTAAATTGTAATACTCTTATATTCTTAAAAAAAGGAACTTTCTATTTAAAAACCCGCAAACTTTTGCTTTTTAAGGTATCCGATTGGTTGCGACAACTTTTTTTAAAAAAAAGAAGATATGGGGATTTTTTTGTTGTTATTTTTAGATTTGCTTAGAGCATTTTAAGAAAAATGTACTAAAATTAAGAAGAGAAAAAGAAATTATTATTACTAAAATGGGAAAAAATAAGTAAAAATTGACAAAAAATAGCATAAACGCGGCCCATTCTGCAACAAACTTTTATGAGCAAATTTTCAATTTTTTTCAATCTAATGTGTTGCTATATTATTCAGTTTTGAAATGACCTTCAAGATAAGGGTATTTTCTTTTTTACAAACACAAGAGCACTTTATCTCGGTTACTATATGAAAATGCTTAAAAGGTCAGTGATTATATTCACATAAAGGACTGTAAATTTTGTAATAAAACAGTGATTGATAAATATGAAGGTTAAAACAATTCTACTATTATACAAAACTTACAGAAAAAATTTCTGGTAGTTATGTTCACAACTTTTTTAGCAATCGCTGACCCCATTTGATTATTTTCGAAAAATCACATTTCGAATAAAACGCGTTTTAATGTGTGGCATCTTGCTTAAAGTAATGGCATCTGCTTTTACTAAAAAAATGTAGTTTTTGTTCTAGTGAACGGAAAATGATCAACTTGGTATTTTTATAAACCTAATAAGATGGCCCATAAAATAAAATCATAAAAAAAATTGTCAATTTTTGGCAAAATTCACAGTTTTAGGGTAATCGGATACCTTAAACTTATTGTTACTACATCACATGTGAGTTATTGTAAGATAAACATGATTAAAACGAAAAATGTTGAGGCAATCATAAGCCCAATCTTGATTATAAAAATACGCCCATTTTCGCACAGTTTCGGAATAGTTAAATCATATTTCCAAAAGTTTGATGAACAATATCCGCTATTTAACTCCATTCTGTTTGTCACACATCGAAAGTAATAAAGTGTGCAAACACCACCATACAAACCATTTATTTTTCGTCGCAATTGATCGAAAGCTTAATGTAAAAAAACAACTCCCTGAAACTCATCTAAAATTCAGATTTATATATATATATATAGAGGCTTATAAAAATATTTTTATAAACCGAGATCATAAACATTGCGAAGGTGACTTACATCTCAACCCTTCCTTTCCAAGAACATCATTAATTTGAATATTTCAACCCATCAGCGCACCGTCTAGACTATTTGAACTTCCTTTCCACCGTTAACTCATCCTTTTGATTTTAAATTCCTTTTTCCTGAACTCTGTACTGACAATGATTAATATTAAAACTTCAACAAAGAACGCTGGAACGATCATGTTATCCTGGAGACCGCTGGTACAGTATTTATTACGAGTTCAAGTTCTCAAAAAATCGATATTTTCCATTAAGGTCTATGTTTCTGCAATAGGATCCGGAAATTTAGATTTCGTTTTTAGTTTTTTTTCTTCTTTATTAGCAGCTCGGGCCAAATTACATCCTCCCGTCGATTCGAAGTTTTCAACCACAGCGTTGATTAATCACCGTGATGCGTCAATAGCCAATTTAAAGGCAGCGCCCTAGCAACATGCAGATGCTGAAAGCCCAGCAAACACCCTAAAATGAGATTTTGATGTTTATTCAGGCGTGCCATGGCAAATACTTTTCACAAAACTTTGGTTTCTCAGGTTTCGATACCTGGGCTTTGAAGGTGTATTTGTTATGTGTTTGCTTCGAAACCTGATAAATATGTTTAAATAACTTATGCATTTTTAAGTGCTATCGAATTATAATCCATGACTTTGGAGGAAGATAAAAACTTGTGTATTCTTGATTTTCACTTATCATTCACTGGTTACATTTAAATACATATGATTGCAATTGAAATTATTGTGTATTTCTCTTACTATTTTCTCGTTAGTTTTTATTGTGGCATAATTGTACGCTAACTCAACAAAATGTAACGTTTTGTGTGGTTTTAAGCAAATTAAATATTTTTTTCAGATGTGCTTGCAGTTAAAATCATAGGTATTTCTTTATCAAGTGAGGAGTTCTTAATAAACAGAGATAAATATTTCTCAAAATCTTCACCTGAATTCTCTTTCTAAACAAAACATTTACTCCTTTAGTAATTAAAATTATCTAAAAATGCGAAATAAATTTCTACACGTTCAAAAAAAATTCAGTATTTTTTAACCAAATAATACCTTTTGTGAATTATTTATTTAAAGAAACTTTTTGTTGGGTATATGACAGTTTTATTTTGTTTAGTTATCACAATTATAATTACACCAATTATAATTACATATTAATAATTATGTCACATTTTAAATATTATTAACTAAATTAATAAATCTGTTATCAGCAATTATGAAAAATCTATGTGCAATACATATAATGAGTACCTATTTTGATTTCAATGCATATGATTTAATAAAACTAACAAAGATTTTACAAATTATAGATTTCCGTGTATAGTTTGGAGTTACGGAACATTTTAAATTCAGTGCAAGTATTGTATTAAAATAAACACACATAGAGGGAGTGAAAGGTTTTGAACATCTCAGATTTATTCTAGGTATTATGAAGTTATGAAAAAATTTTGAACTGTTGCTTATTGTTTATTAAAATCTATTTTAAATTACCCCAATTTTATCTGAGTGGTATTGCGCTATGGGATATTTTGAATTCCTTTCTTTTTCAAAATGAATTACACTGCTCAAAAAGAATTACAGGAACATGTTTTAATGAAATTACTTATATATATGTATATTGATAACTAACGTAAGACAAAACATTCACATTCTAAGGTATAGTTGAAAACTGTTTGAGACAAACAACGTTCATGGTGTTAAAAATTATGTAAATGAGAGAAGCAGATAAATCGCAATTTCACAGATGCTTCTTTTTTCACTGGGTGAGCCGAAACACGTGATTATTAAACTTTTTTTATATAAAATGTTGATTTAACAATATTACAACAAAGTGATTTTCTGGAATCCATGGTTTGGCGAATTATCGGGAAAAAGGAACCCAGAAAGGTATTAAGATTTATCAGACTCTGAGTGGTCTGGAGTGTTGTTACAGAAATTTGAAGCGATTTCAAAAAATAGGGAATGATAAACATCAACCAGAACAAGGTTGCCCCCGTCATAGACACTGATGTCCGGTATCTCCTGTTAACAATTCGAGACAGAACAGACAATGCTACTCAAACCCAAAGACAATTATTTTGAGCAACAGGCAGAATATGTGCAGAGAAATAGTCCAAAATCGCGGTCATCGTGTTCGGTCACAATCGTTTCATCCCGGAGATCTTTCAGAAAGGACAATTGTGTGTATTCCATTAACATCAAGACACAAAAGTGAGCTGTTTTACATTTAGATTAAAAGCAAACTCAATTTTTATCAATTATTCTTCTAACAATTGATAACAATTGGAATTACTCAATTAGAGATTGGAGGTGCTATTTACTGACGATTTTTGATTCAATCTGGAGTATGTTACTTGATTTGTTCTTGTAAGAAAAAAAAGAACGAATAAAATAATCTCATGTTCGTTCGTTAAAGATCACAATATAGATCAGGTGGATTGCTGGAATGAACTGGGAATCAGCGTAGATCAGCGTTTCTCAAACTGTGGGCGCGCCCTCCTGAGGGGGCGTAATAAGTCTACGAGGGAATGGAGGGACGCGAGCATATTAAAAAACAGGAAAACAAATGATTATTTTTTATAAAATATTAATTTACTGAACGTAAGCAAACAAAATACTTTGTGATATAATAAAAAAAACTAAGTACACATTTACACTTTGATTTAATACACTTATAATTGTATCAGTACTGTATAATGTATTTTATTATTAATTTAACAATACTAAGTTAAAAACAAGTTTAATAACTACCAGTGACTCCATGGGCTTGTCGTATATACAATTATATACAAAAATTAGCACTTGATAATTCGTACGCCTTACAATTAATCCCTTTAACTGCCTATTAAATGTTACCCGATTCGCTCCCCAATGCCATCATTTTCCACGTAGGCGCGCGTATGTGATGTATGGGGGGGGGGGAGAAAAGGAATAAAATAAGTATATCTTCTGAAACAAGTAAATCCTTCGCAAACACTCTGTCAAGGTCCTTTTAATGCATTCCAAAGTCTTCGGAATAATTCAGTGTGGATGACAGTGCCCAGAAAAGATCGTACTTCGGAAAGACGTATATATACGTCCGGGGCAATTAATGTTTTGGCTAAGCGAGACGTTTATATTCCCCAGTGGTACTTAAGAGGTAAAAATAGTATTGTAGCCTTAGAGTAAAAGTATAATATTATTGAATTAAATACATTGCTATTGTATGGAAGGGTGTGGGGGGGGGGAGCGATGAAAATTTTGATTGCATATTGGGTCGCAAGTATTGAAAGTTTGAGAAGCACTGGCGTAGATAGACTATCGGCTTCAAAATATCATATGCATAGCGTTATCTTGAATAATATTAGCAATACGTACTAAGTAGAGGCGGAAGTGCATACAACACTATTCTTAATTATAATATCAAGCACAGTAATACTCCCGATAATAAGTGATACCTGCGTAAGTCGAATTCGCATGAGAAAAGGGGTATTATTTCGTAAATAAATGCATATAAATTATTTTTAGTTTGTGACGGAGATGGAAAAAAATAATAATTTAGAAAAAAAATGTTAAAAAATCTTAGATAACACGAATACAAAATCGTAAGCCAAAGTTATTTTTACTCAAGTATTTCGATGTCCAGACATTGAAGTACTTGAGTATGTAGACCCAAATGCTTTCTATGAGTTCATCAATTATCAGATTCTGATTGTAGGGATCCAGCAGTTCTGAACGTATTTCCCTGGCAAAATCGAAAGCTTCATCAATCAAATCACCAATTTCATCAGGCTCTGGTAATGATTACGTCTGAGTTTTAATGATAAAAAAAGGATGAATCTCAAGATTTTAAAATCGCGTATTCCAAACTCGCGTAAGTCGGCGTAGCGTAAGTGGAGGTATTACTGTATATAACCAGTGTAACGATGCATAAGACAGCAGCTAAATAGCTTCTCTCCATTGTATCTTGAGACAGCAATCGTGGTATTGTAGGCAGCTGCGTGATTCTTCCACAAAGAGAGAGCTATGCTACTCGGCTTTTCATGTGAGCCGTTCTGAAAAATAATTGCAGCAAGGATAGTCTAGCGTACATTTGACTGTACTGCAAATGACATCGAGTGGAACGTGCGAACACCCATAGTTCTACAACAAGCCATATTTGAGGCGATAGAACTCTTGATGTGGTAGAGGGATCCAATATTATCATGCTCACAATATACTTGTCATTACGAGTTATGGCGCGACAAAGCTAGTATAATTGGTGCCATTTGTCAGCTCCTCCCACCTCCATCAATTGATTATAGTGCCGCATCTCTCTCTCTCTCTCACTGTTGCTTAGTTACGTCCGAACAGGTTCATCCTTTTCTCGGAAGAATAGTCAGATTTCTTTTCAGGCAGTTTTTCCTGTGTTCGAACTTAAAAACGAGCTCACCTGATACTTGTATTTTTTTATAACACAGTGAAGCTATTACTTCAAAACCACTAAATGAACTAGCAATTTCATTACAATGAAGCAGAATTATCTTTTCCTTTTATACAGAGTTTGAAGGTAGTATTTGATTAGTTGTATCTATGTTGAAATGTTTATATTTTATATATACCAACAGGGGTTATATGTATATATATATATATATATATACATGGAGAAAAAAAATTCTACACGTTTTAGATACTTTCATCATGGTGTTTCATTTTAATTGATTAGTAGTGTATTACTAATAATTTAATTCAAGAACAGTTCTTAAAAATATCTTTTAGATGAAAATTGATATACTTCACTTTTAACAATTTTTTTTAACTTTGTTTTTTAAAAATGGATTGCAATTAAAATTTGGATTCAATATTCAATTGTTCTCTGAAGACATAAGATGCTTGAAAGAATTATATTTACAAGCAATATAAATAAATATGTTTATTTTTCCATAATATAATAATATAAATTTTTTATACGTTTCAGTTAAATTAACGCATATATTTATGTACCAAAAATATTTAGTTATTATGAGCCACCCATCCGGTATAGCGGTTAGTGACGCTGACTGCTGCACCGTAGGGCGTGTATTCGAATCTCGGAGAAGGCATGGATGTTTGTAAATGTATAGTGACTTTGAGGCATGGGGGTACCCTAAATAGCCGTAAAGCCGCCAGTCCTCTCGTGAGGTTGGCGGAAGGGGTAGAGAGGTGGGATGTCCCTGACCTTCCCCAGGTTGTTCTCCCTCAAAATTGGGGTGGAACCGAGCAAAACCGCACTGTCTTCGACAAGGTGTTCAATGATACGGCTAACGACAGGCGTAAAAATCCAGCTTCTTCCCGCGATGAATTTCGTGGGCCTTGATCTGATGTTAGTGTCGATCAGGTTGCATAAGTAACAACAACAGCTATTATGAAATTGTGTTTTGAAAAGATATTCATTCAAAGATTATACTTGATTAGGTTTAAAAATCAATAAAATTACCAAATACAATTATTTTAAAAATTCCACATTAATATTACCAAAAAAAGAGCTTTAAATTCCTCTTGTTATTATGCAAATTAATTATTAAATGCTTTGAGTTGGAAATTGTTCGTATTTTCTAAAGAAAGAATATTTTCATGAAAAATTTAATTAAAACAAAATGTACCTTAAATATGCAATTAAATCACATTTTTCAAATAATTCTTTTCCTTTACGTATATATATGTTTAAGCAAAAACGATGAACAAATACATTGTGTTTACAGCACACGATATGATATCATCATAGAAAATGAAATGCGATCACAAAAGCATAAAATACACAAAATGAGAATTTTCTCAGAGATTTAAACATAGAATTATTTAGGATTTTTGTTGGATTCAAAGAAAAGCCTCTTTTTTTTTCAATGTGACTTTTATTTTTCATTTGAGAATGAAAACCTTATTTTGAAGCGCATTGTTCGCTTCATACACTGTACAATTCTATTCATCTTCTTTTGAATCTCAACAATTGAATTCGAAAATTCAATTGTAGAGACTCAAAAGAAAATGAATAGGAGAAAGAACAAATTCTTTTCTTATTCAACGCAGAACATCAAAGCAGAATGTCACGGATGACTGTTTGTTGAGATCTTACGATTTTGTGAGTATAAACTGCGATAGTTTTTGCTCTCGTTGAGTAATTTTTAACCTCGTCGTGACATCCATCCAATTTCTAACGGTTTTGTTGAGCTGCTTTCATTTTATCAAAGATATAAAGTTATTTTAAGATCTAATTTGACTTCTTTTTCGTCTAAGAGATGTAATCACTATGATTTTTAAGCGTTTCTTAGATACTTAAAATTGTTTTCTTATGTTGATTATAAAAAGTATTGTAAAAATCCTGATTATCAATATATTCCTGTTTTTAAATTTTTTAAAATAAATGCAGAATTTCAATTATTTTTAGTTGAAATGTTGCAAGAAAGTATTGTTTTTCAAAATTAATTTTGGGGGAACATAATGTGTTTTCAGTTGTTTTATTTCAATACTATTGTTGATTATTGTTTATTTAAACGTAGGCCTATTTTATGGGTTTTAGATTTTTTTATTTTTAAGTTCATACAAACTTAGTTTTTTTACGATTGAAGGTTTTTTATATTTACCGTAAAATTCGGCGTATAACGCGCACTTTTAACACAAAAAATAACATCGAAACTTACGGGTGCGCATTATACGCCCCGTATAAAAATGATAACTTTAAAAATCAAGAAAGAGATGAACATAAAATAAATTACACTTCTATATTCATCGAAATACTCTTTATTTAAAAGAAATGAAATTCCTATGAATTTAAAGGTTTATATAGTTCTAGAAGTATACTATTTTTTCTTAAGTTCTTGGGAAAAATGACTTCAAAACGTAAAAGCATTGCGCATGTACTTTTCGCGTTTCTTTGAAGAAAAGGGGATTGATTATAAGGCGAATATACCTAAAAATCAAGACATGCATTTTGAAAGTATAGTTGCGCGTTATCTGCAGGATTTTACGGTTTATTATTTATGACAATTTTTTTGTAACATGGTTTATTATAATTCATTTTTTTTCTTTTGGTTTATATATATCAGGATATTTCACCCACAGTTCCCGTAACAGAAACTTACTCCTGCTATTAAATTTCTGTTGCAATTTTTATTTATATTTTCATTCATTCGTTTCTGTTTATCTTTTTAGCATGTTAATTTTCTCTCTTACATTTAAATATATATTTTTGGTAAATTATTCTTTACCGTGAGGCCAAATTATTGTTCATTTAAAACTATTTACAATGTAAACCCGCATTAAAAATTATTTAAAACTTTTGGATACACTCTTTTTTACCGGCCTTCTTTAAAAATATCATGCTTGCTACAAGAACTAAATGTTATTTTAAAAGAAAAAAATTTCACCATGCAAAGAATAGGTACTTTAGCTAGTTGATTATAATTAGCAAACAAGTGAGCATCTTTATTTCCGAAAGCAATTTTATAAGAAATAGTATACCGGAATTCAACACTGAAACTCACAACTATTCAGAAAACTTTCGAACATAGAACTAAAATTGAAATATGGTAAAAATATTGATGTTTTAATAAACAAATTTGATTACCCACATTTGGTTCAACAAACAAAATATGAAAAACTACTATATTTTAAATAAATATAGTGTATTATAAATTAAATGTGTGGTTTCATTACATATTTCTTGTTTATGTTAATGACATATTAAAAATATTTAATCAATGGTTATCTTTTGTTTATACGAAGTATTTAAAAGAAAGTAGTTGACATTAAGCAATAATTTTTAGCTAAATATTCAGAGCTAATTAAATATGTTCCATTAATTTAATAATAAAATGTGTTATGATGTAATAAACCATACATTATATTCCGTAAAAAAGTAATAGTGCCTGTTTCATCACAATCATTTACAATATGCGATAATTTTACATCCTCTCAACTCATTTTACTTGTTACAAAAACTTTCTTGCAGTAAATTTATACAGTCATGGTAAGAATATATATTTAAAAATACTTTAAACTGTATAAATTCCAATATTAAAAGTTTATTTATTCGCATCGTTTACAAAATGAATATCCTACCAATAGAAAATTATTTTATTCTCAATTCCTTACAAAATTTTATGAATTATTTTTAGGCAAAGTTTGACTAAAATTTGATAAAGGATCATTTCTGGAAACATTTGAATAACTTTTTCACATTGCATATAAAACAGAAATGTACTGTTTTAAACACTTAAATGCAAAGTGATGCAGACTTTCATCGCATGTTCAGTTTCATATGTCCTTATGTAGCAACCTTTTAGCATAGTGGTGTTTTTTTTAAATTTCACCAAAACTATTCGATTGTTTCCAAAAACATCTGGAGTTTTTCATAGTTTATTTGTTTACCTGAGACAATTTTCATTGTTGGTGCACTATCTGAATAAAATTTCATTTTGGCGGGTGTTTGGGATTGCGATTATTTGTACAAAAATTGATAAAAACACACAAAAAAAATTGTTTTCGGATAGAAACAAGGTAACGTATAATATTTATATTTTCATATACTTGTAAGCTTATGCAAGAAAAATGTAGAAATACATCAGTATCACATTTATTTGAATCTTAAGCTGTCATTGATTCCCAACCCAAACTCCGAATTCATTGTAGTAAAAAAAAATCAAAAAATGGTACAAAATGGTTTATCGATATCCGATATTTACGAAAATTAAAGAAATAAATAAAATGAGAATTAATTAAAAAAAGGAAAGAATAATTAATTTTTTACCAGAATTAAAAACTTTTAAATACATGCATGAATCTGTAATTGCTCTTTTAGTATTTTGTTTAATTTCCCCCATTCAACGAATTTTCTCGCCTTCGACCCTAAGCCATTCTCAAAAATATAAAAATACGAAACAAATGAATACGGTAATTCTTTTTTGAAATTTTTTTTTAAAAAGTCATGCTTTTCTTTCTTTCTTTTATTTTTTAAAAGTTTTTTTTTAACATTAACAACGCCCACTTTCCGTTTGTTTTAAAATTTAATTTATTAAAAATAAAAATTTATGCATTTAGGTGTTGAGGCAGAAATGTAGCAATTCATTTCTTTCTGAATATTTACTCACAATGCAATGGGAAGAATAATTCTCTTTAAGTTCTATCCATAAACTTTCTGCTACCGGCACACCCTTCAAAGAAAGAACCCCAAGGCCATTCCTAGCCATGCCATTGGAAAGATGATAAAATCGTTGCTGATATCGATGGCAAAGATACGCCCCAAGATCGTAGGACGGCTCTATTGTGTCCGGGGATGTTTGTTCCAAACATCTGAGAAAAATGGAGTCGGTTGATCCCGGGCCTTATCACGATCTCTCCGGGGAAAAGGGGAGGTCACGTGAGGTAAGCCATAAGCTGGTTCTTCTCAGACGTCCAGTTGACACATCCTAGCCGATCGCAAGATTGATGATGGGCAGGGCGAAGGAAAGGGTGGAAGGCTTACTTCGTGGTTTACGGTCCCAAAAGTTGCACGGGGCGAGTGTTTCCGTTTTAGTATTAAATCCTCGGGAAAATATCGAGTAGAGCCTGCGTTTAGCAGAAGAATTCGAGGGATTTAGTCTGTGACATGTGTCAACGGACCGACGTTTAACGTACTTTTGCAAGAATTGTCGAGGTAATTGGATAACTTGAAATAAAGCGGATGTGTGTTGTTATTTATGAGGCGTGTGTATATATATATATATATGCATTTCTTTCTGCATGTATATATATATATATATAATATATTCATAATTATTAATAACAAGCATCACATTACAAAATAATATTCATGTAGATTTTCTAAAGAGTGTGTACAATAGGAAATTCCGATGCATTTTTTAATTTCATCATGTTGTTAGTTGTTGGTGAATAATATATTAGTACATTTCATCGAATAAATGTTCAAAGAATATGTGTGCACTCACTAATTCTTTATCCACATTTTACTTTTTATAGTAAAATATACTAATAATAGAATAAAAATGGGCAATATACATATTTATATTAGAATAAAATTGCGTCGTGTGTATAACACGTATACATTTTTGCATGTGTATAATTGTACATACATGTTTAACATGTATACAAATAGGTTACACATTTTACTCTTACACATCTATCAGTTTATTCTACTGAGTCCTTAAAATTTAATAAATTTTCAATAAACACACATTTAACTTTTATAGGGAAAATAATAAATGTATTCGATTTTTTTAGTTTGCGCCCCACTGCAACAGTAATTCAAGGGCGATTATTGACAGATCTCGTAATTTTGGACGACGGTCAAGTAACGAGGACGATACATGATGGGACACACTTTCTGCAAACTTCCATGCCACGACAATGGGAGAATTTAAGGCTTGATAAATGAAAAGTGTATCAGCACCTCTGCAGGTCAGATCTTCAGAGGCATTAAGCTTCAAAGCCATAATTCCATACCGCAGCCAAAAATTTATTGGGAAATATGAGACAAACGTGGACAGTAATTTAAATAGAAAATATATTAATGCAGAGGTGGGATTAAGTCGATCGCGATCGACCGGTGGACCACCTTTACTAAGAGTTAAGGTGCGCATATACTAACAAAAAGCACGTTTATATAACAACGACACTAGTTGGACCGGAGAATTGGCTTTTAACAATCGATGTGACGTATCTACGTGTGTGAATCTACCTCTTCAACGATGTACCCATATCAGATTCGACCATTTAGAATAAAGTGCAAAATTAGCCTATAGTCTTCTACTGACTATAACTACGAGAACTAACATTAAGTGAAAATGATTTATTTTCTAATGCATTTTCAATTGTTTGATAAAAAAAAAATGCATCATGTGATATTATTAAATTTGTGGTTATTATTATTATGTTTGTATCTTGCGTTTTGCTTTAAACTTGATTTAAAGCGTAAGTATTTTTTTTATTTTAGTTATGTAGGTAAGAACATATTCGGTATTTATTATTTCCAACATATAAATATTGCTGACATTTTTTTTTATCTGGCCACACAACAACGCTTCTCAGAGGACTGCAACACCTTGTAAAAATTAGAAGTAAACCTTACCATGTGAAAGTCTCCCTCCCCTGTATTAATGCATTCAAATTAAGTTATATAGAATATATATGACATTATCAGTATAATAAAAGACCAAATATGATGTTAATATCTATTACTTTAGTCTCTTTTATCCTGAAAAACAATTCTTTATTTCAGTACTTTTTTGTAACATTAAGGGAAGACGGTCTTGAACAAAAAAAATAGTTTATTTGCAGAACCAAATGAAGAGAAAACGAAGATTTGGAAGTCTAATTATCAAAAGACGAGTCTCTAAGCCTAGAAATAGAATTATTTTTAGAAAAAGAAGAAAAAGTACCTATCTCTGAGATCAGCCAGCCAAGAAAGCCCGGAAACATAAAACAGGTAATATAAAATACAGTGGAGGGAAAACACGCAGTAGGCCACATCCCATAAATCTATTACCATTAAACATTCAGGAGATTCACCTTCTGAATACTTCATTTCTATTGACTGCCATGCGTAGCCCCTGGGCTGGAAAAGTTCGGGTGGATCATAGCGTATTGGTTTTCAATGCTTCTGTAAACTTCAAAACAAAGTTTTTATTGACGTTCTTCTGTATGTTGATAGAATTTGTGCATAGACAAAACATTCAAATACTGCTTCCCATTTCATAAAAAAGAAAAAATAGAGTACTTTATTGTAAATACTAATAAAATATAAGGTAATGTTTAACATTGTAACTCTAAACTTATATATTGAATTACATTCAAGTTCAGCTCTTTATTTTATAAAATAATTCTACCAATGGAATAAATATTTTTTATCATGTTATGCATAGTGATGCGAACTATAATTAAAATAATCCGAGATCATTTAAGTAGAAAAACTTAAAAACCATTTAAAAAAACTTTAATCTTTTAGTCTATTTTAATATTAACATAAGAAATTAAATTCTTCAAAAAAGGTCAATCTAACATTAAATCGTGTAAATATCTTAAAAGCAGTTATAGTAATGATTCTTTCGAATAAGTAGATCGCATTTATATATCAGGAGATTAATGGATGCCATAGTTATCAGAAACTTTATGCAAAACTTCATATAAATTAGATGCAACACGATCAATGATGACATGATTAATAGCATCACGATCTGTTTATATTTTACTTGTTGGAAATAAATCATACATGAAATTTCAGTCCAGACAAGAAATTGAGATATAAACATGTTGAAGGTTTGTTTCCAACATACAAGACATATCACAGAACAGCTAAATACAAAAAAAAGCGTCATAATTTTCATATTGCATGTTAATCAGTAAATGACTGGTATTGACTATCAATTGAAATAAAATAGTTCTTGAAAGACGATTTGTATAAAATCATTTAAAGTTACAAGGAATTAGATTTTTTTAAAAAATAAATCTGATTCCGTAGGTTAAAAAAATTTTGCAAAAAAAATAGTAATAAACAGATTAAATTTTATAAAACAATTAACAATTATACTCGTACATGTTGATTATTGAATTCAAACACGTCTCACACTTTTCTCTTAAAAGAAGCATTAAAAATCTTAGTATAATTTGATTTTTATTTTGAAGAACATTGTTCTAGAGCTATAGAAAAAAAAATTAACATTGAATAACGTGTAGTGACTTTTAACTAGTTCAAGTTACAAGTAGGGGACTCCGTTTTTACTTTTCTACTCTTCTAATGTTCTTAGTACATCATGCTATAAAGTCAGGCTTTTTTTTTATTTCCAATATAACTCTAAAAATCCTTTCAACTAAGACTTTAACTGAAAAAAAAAGGTGGAATTGTTCCCTAACAAAGATTCTCACAGATCTTTAGCTTCAAGCGAAGAGCAAAAATAAAGCCTAAAATTTATTAAAGGTATAATTTAACTATAAAAAGGATCAAATAAAAGTAGATACGTCTTAAACTTTTCAAAAGAGGTATCCTAAATCTACATCAATGCTATTTCTGCAAAATCAAAGCTAAAAAAGTGTTTGATGGCTGTTTCTCTTTACGGAATAATGGATGTAACAACATGAATATCTCACCTCGACAGTGCCAATTTATCCATTGAATGCATGGGGCGGGCGCCCAGGAGACCGGATAAACTGGAATTAACCAGATTTTCTGGTTATAAATTTCGATAAGTCAGGGCCAAGGGGGCCTGTAATTTTTTTGCATCCAGGGCCCGAAATGAACTTCAATTGACACTGCCCCTCAACCACATTCAAGAACACTTTTATTTGCATAAATAGAAAACAACTCGCTACCAATACGTCATGAATCTGTTCACTGCTAGTCTAGTATGGTCCTAAGCAATTTCATTAAATGAGAGTGGGCTATTTAGAAGCATTAAAATTTATAGAAAATAATAATATTTACTTTTAAGTTGTAAGACTAAAATTAGCATCAGCCTATACAATGTCGGACGACTTCAAATTTCAATTCATTTGTTAAATGTTCTTACCTATTATGTATTACGAACCATCCTTTAAGATATTATGAATTCCTACCTAAGATACCGTGGTCAAGAAGTATTTTGCTGATTATATGGGCACTATAGTATGTTTGAAATTAGAGATATGGGTGCACAGGGTGTGTTTTAAAATCAGTTACTGTAACGCTTCTACAAATTTATTTACACTAGTAGAAAATTTAAATTATTATAGTTAACCAGCGATGAATGATGATACTGGTGATTATATTAATTAGATGTCAATCTATAATAATATATGTAGCAGTTAAATGAATCCCTTTAATTTAATCCACTGATAATATTACATTTACAATATCTAGGAATACAAATGGTGAAGTCTTGGAACCAAGAATATCTCATTTCAAATAAAGGGAGCTTAAAAAGAAATTTTTTTCCTACCATTAATAAGAGACTATCATGCCATATTTTTATACTAATTACAAAATAACCCAATTTCTCATTGGTCATGGTAACTACCAAAGCTACTTGAACAAATTTAATATAGTTCTGTCATCTTCCTGTGACTGTATTATTGATGGCGAGGAAAATGTAGAACATGTGCTCCTTCTGTATTCCAAGTTTGTCAGAGAGAGAAAGATCCTGGCTTTCAAAGGACTTGGCCTCCGAATTTTCTCCAATTACATTCCTCCAGAAGTGCTTTTAAAATTTTTTGTAAATTTGTTATAAATATTTGTAATCCTGCATTACCTCAAAAAAAAAATTTTTTTTTTTTTACTGTTTCCTTTGTAATGTGTGATTAATACTGACTTCGGTGAGCCCCGTGTGATACTCTGTGGTGCACGGGGATTTAATAGTTGCTTTCAATAAAAAAATATTCAAGAAAATTACCGTAAATTTGAGATAATCAATTTAATTATTTGGTTAAACTGAACATTTGTGGTTCACATTATTCATGTAAACTTATATACAAGCACAATTGATAATCTATTGGAATACTTTCTGTTTTATAATTTGAGTTATCTGAAAGTTTTGATCAAACTAATTAACTGTCACCTTTTAACCTGACTTCGAATTTTTCTCAAATTCATTCATTGTAATTATATAATAATTATAATTTATATGTTAACTAGATTTATGTATCTTCAAGTACTTGGTACGCAGTACATAATATCCAGTTAAATTTTCAGTACTAGACATGTTTAACTTCTGTACAAATAAAAATATAAAATTTTAACTAACTTAAAGCCAATAGTTTGAAATATATAAATTTCTTACAGTTTTCTTTGTTGCGGAAATATTTTTATATATATGTATAACAATACAATCATCTCCTAAATCATCTTATCTTCAATAATTAATAAATTGTGAAACTTCAAATATTTGCTATGTGGACACATTCAATTTACTTGGCCAACACCAACATTCGATAAATACTGCAATCATCTTTCCTAAACTGTTGTAAATTCTCCTTTCAGTTTCTGATGAAAAGCTTTGACGAGAGGATTAGAATGTCGATAATTAGAATTCGTGGAAAATTTACAGATCTATGGAGGGTGAAAGCAAGGTATTAACACTACCTCGTCGTAGCTTGAAACTAAAACGGTTCACCAGAAAATGATACACTTCAACGTGATTCGGTTGATTAATTTGAATACCCTCATTTACGGGAGCGAGCCTTCAATATCCACCAATCAAACTGCGTTTCCTTTCAACGTGCTAGGTCGTTAATTTTTAAACGTGGTCACATTTAATCGTGGGTTTGTCGTTAATATTATCATTTTGTTTTGACACGTCATAATCCTTAAATTTATTTATTTGAAATAAGTTATTGATTTTTGTGGTATTGCTGTTCATTAAAATTTGGTTACTAATTTGTAAGGAAAAAGTATATTTATGTTAATGAGGCATAATTTTTATTAACATTTACATATACTTTAAAATAGTTATATTGCTTGAAACATTGGTTAAAATTTTGTTGACTTATAAACTGTTATGTTTAAAAATGACTTCATATGACAAAGTTTCTAAAATGTATTTTTTCTTGCTCTTTGAAACTGATTTTAAAAAAATACATCGAAAAAAACATAAGTAATGGTTGTTTATCACATAGCATTCCTATATATCAAAAGCAAAAATTATTAATGTTTTATAATAATTTATTTACATAATTTATTTATTTACTTCATTAATTAATATAATTTATTATGGTATTTGTTTTAGTTAAATTCTATTTAATTCTTGTAATTAATTTATTTGAATTCTAATTTATATAGAATTAAAATTTATTTATTCAAAAACTTATTTATCATTGAATCTAATTTATTTTAATTCTAATTTATTATTGTACACAGCTCAGCTACTTTCTGTGTATGTCTATTTCCTTCTGAGCTAAATTTATCAGCAAAAGTTCGAAACGAATTTTTGCTTATTAATACAAAAGCACTACTTTCTACATTCTAATAAACAAATGCTATGTTCAATAGAAATTTGTTTACTGTCGAAAATCCTAAATTTTTCAGAGATCTAGGGTTCTTAGATTGAATATCCATTTTGAGTAAAAACGGGATTTATTTCAAAAAGATTTTAATAAAAATCTTATAAAGCAGTAACACTATTAGGGGATACGCTATTTTTAACATGTGTTTTCAATTTAACACATGTACTTTTCAGGAGAGTTTGACTAAAAGTCATATTTTTAAATGAAAGATTTTAAGTTAATTAAGCATGAAAATAATTATAAATTTTCTTAACTGGGACTGCTATAATATACTTTTTTTCTTTGTGCTTTGGATTCAAAAACTGTTTTTGATTTAAAATACTATTCTGCTAGATAATATTATTCTAAATTTAAAATAACCGAATTTTTACTTATATGTTACCCATCTCTGGGTATAGGTACACTCAGAAATTCCCATTTCTAATTCTTTTTCTTTTTTAGAATACTCTTATGTTTATCTCAATACATATTGCCGAAAAGAATTACAAACATGCATTTCTCCCAGCATTGAAATTCTATTAAAAGAGAACGATAAAAATGTTTTATCGAAAATTCCATAATCCCATATAGGAATAACAAAACAAAAATGAAACGCTTCTCACTATACATTTCAATAGTCCATGCTAAAAACATATCAGAAATCTAACGTAACTTGTAAGAAAAATATAATATTCTTGCATCCATAAAGCTGATTACAGATGTAAGAGATTTTCAACAAAGTTTACGTTCTGTGATTCTGGGAAGTGCATCAATTTATTCACTAGAAGAATTTTTAGGCAGAATGTTAAATAATTCTTATATTTTTACAGATCTTATAGCCAAGAACTCAGGATACTTTTATTTACGAAAATTCTTATCTGAAACATGAATTCAATGCTTCAAATTTATTATTTGTATTTATGATGAAATAACAGAAATTAACGGTTAAGTAATATAAATATTGCTTTCGAAAAATGCATTGTAAAATTAAATAAATCTTGCTCTTGAAAAAAACGTTTCTGTGTTTCAGTGTTATTTCGATTTGAATTAGTTCCTGTTAATGTATAATTAGTTTTAAAATAAACTATTGGCAGCTATGATAAAATCAAATGTGTTACTATTTTTTAATTAACCAGCAAAAATACTATTACAGTATATCAAGGGTGGATGGACTTTTCCTGGGTGCAGGCTATTTCTAATTTTGTTAAGGTGTTGCTAACCACCCAATGGCAAAAGCATGGCCATTCTGTATTAAAATTGTATATGTTGTCTTTTCTTACCACTTATTTTCGACATTCTACCCTCTTTTAGTATTTTATGGTAGATTACTACCAGACCGTGGAGCATAGGTGCATTCGATGCAGTGAGCGCAGAAAATACCTGAACCGATGAATCTGAAACTGACGTATGCACTTAATTTGTTTGCTGACGAGTCCCGCGCCATTGCGGGGCATGGCATCAAGACGAGAACCCAATTCCGTATAAGTGCGGGGATGATGTTTCAATAGCCAATCTGATGCAATCAAGGGAATAGCTGATCATCAACATTTACTCTCCCCTTCAGTTGGCGTGTTGAGAAAAATCCCCATTTATATATCTGGTATCACAGTAATCTGTATTTTTTTCTTTTACAGCGACAGTGAATGTGTTAAGCGTTATCATGCGCTTCCAATGAAAGTACATGTGTCACCTACACATGTATTGAATAATTGTCTCAACACAACCACATTGATTGTGAAAAGCTGATTCTCCAGTCTAGATGGTGTTGGTGTTCCATAAACCTGTTTCTTTTAGTATGTGCATCTTAGGTCTTAGTAAAGGAGATCACCCCAAAATGTCTTGGCGCTCTACCGGTCAATCGCGATCGACTTAATATCCATCTCTGCAATATACTTATTCATTTAAAAGTATTCCTTATATGTTTTTTAAATTAGAGGGAATATAATGCCATAATTTGTTGTAGCGTGTGGTTAGAATAAATTCAAGAAATGGGTATGATACACTCTTTTAAATGTGTAAACATTGACAGTTAATTTACTCATAATTTTATGAAATATAATGTGGTTTGAGGAAGAAATCATACTTTTGAAGGTATTGCGAATAAATTTATATCTGGAAGGTTCCAAACCGTGACTAACTATTTTAACAAAAATGAACGAAAATATGTATTTCCTGCTTTCATCATAATGTTAGACCAGTGTACGGGGTTGTAAAGTTCCAGCTGGGGTAGGAAGCGTGGGAAACATAACAAGCACGCAGGGAAATCTTAAGACTTCTAGAGGCCCAGTGCTATTATTAAAACGTAGACCATGGACCCTTACACAAATGTAGGCCCCTCCTATGACCCTTAAATGTAGGCTGTACATAGCAAACATTGTCAAATACTCGTACAAACAATAACCCAAAACAAATAAATGTGCATGACTTACAATCGCAGAAACTGGCTCAACCGATCGCCGTCTTTTGACTGCATGAATAATGATGGTGTATGGTGGTAGTCCTGGGTCTATATATGGATGACAGTCATCACATGCAGCCAGTTGACATATTTCCCGATATTCCCAGTTTCTCGGAGAATACAACTGGAAAAAACATTTGACCATTGAAACTAATCGAGTCTTGATCTTTTCAAAGTGTAGTCTAAAACGAGAAGACGCTATCTTTGTGGACTCGGGGTCCCGTGTCCCAGTTGGCCCGAGCCTTAAGACGACCCTGCACACACAGTGTTAGTTAAAGATGTTAAGAGTAAGAAACAATTGTATTTAAAGACATTGAATCAAAACGTAGGGTGTGCGAATGTATTATTATGCTTCACCTTCTACATTTATTATTAAACTTAGTTCAAATTTTTAAGACAGTTTTCAATAAATAAGCTTGAGTTTTAAAATAATTTTAAAATTCTTAAAGTGCTTTCATAGAAATTAAACAAACATAGCTTTGAATCTGATATAACTCCCATAAATTTGGTAAATGAATACTTTATGTGCGTATAAACGGTATGATAAGAGCTGAATACAGGTTCTACTGAAAAATAAATATGTATCATGTTTAGTTAGGGTTCTGTGGCTTACAAGTAGCGAACCCGCCCAAAGTTTCGAGTTCGATCCCTCTGAACTCGATTGATTTTTGGATGTGTAAATGATAGGTCACGCATGTCATATGCTTATGGGGCGTATTAAAGATCCGTTGAGTATCAATTTGGCTCTGGTACTCTTAAAAAATTAAATCATCGCAATAAGATCTTCCCGTCCTTACTGGACATTCCGTTAAAAAGATAAAATACCAAACTCAAGTGTAATCTTAGTAACTTAAGGGGGTAGGTTCACGAATTTCGGCCCTCAAACACATTTTTCACTTTTCCCATTTTAATAAAATATGAATTTCCACACTTCTAATGGTGCAAAAATTATCATTCTACGTGCAATAGAAGTATTTTTAATAGTTTTTTGAAAATATTTTACCACCTGTTAAAGTCTACTAAATCCATTACTAAAATCCATTTTTCTCAAAACTAACATGTTTACCATATAAGGAACATTTGTTCCCAAACTACAGCATTTAACAGCTTATAACTTTGCATGATTAATAATTACACTCGAATAAATACTTTAATCGAGGGATTTTTTCAAAAAAATATTCTAACTTAATTTACAGCAATAAACATCATGAAACTTCGCTGTTTTTGAAAAAAAAAAACAGATTTGTGCAAAAAATATTTTTTTAAAATAACTATATATATATATAGACATCATATTCATAAAATCTTTGATTAAAGTATGTATTATGGTTCAGAGAATATTCAGTAAAAAATTGGAGATTTTTATTCAATAGAATGTTTAAAAATATACCTATAAATAGGTATATAATAAATATACCTATCTTTAACATTACTGAAATGCAGATCCTGTTTCGTGAACCTATCCCCTTAATCAGATTTAAAACAATGAGTTGGATCATATTAATGCATTGAGTAGTTCAAAAATGGTGGAATTAATACTTCAAATTGACCAATAACAGTTACCGACTACGACCAGGGGTTACCTACATATCCAACAGGTAAGTAATTTTATGGAGATTATTTTTGTAATTACAGCTGTATTCGAGTTAAATATCAATTAATTAGTGATAGACTGCACCTTTTTTTATTACATTTTTTTAAGTGGTCAAATCTTATAACTAGTGGTTTTTCTTTATTTTTCCATATCAAGGCCAAAACTGATATGGAGCTTCAAAACAACAGACGTGTAGTCTTTTCTGAGTACCGTGGTTTCCTGGCATGCAATACTGCCTTTAGACTTCAATATAATTGCAGAATTCGTACTAGAAATTCCTTTAACCTTTTACAAGTGATAGTTATTTATAAGAAAAATAAAATGTCGTAACTTCAAAAACACTAATATTCAAAGTTAAGATCTACAATCACGTACTAAGAGTAACACTGAACTTAGAATATTTTATCATTCCTTTTATAGCGTTGGTAAAAACTTCGGGTCTAGACAAATTTAACAAGTGCATGTAAGTTTTTAATTCCGAATTTTCATTATGTGGAAATAGATTTTCCAACATTCAATCTTTCGGGTACATAACCTGTCATTTTTTTATATATAGGGTACTAATAAGGAGCGAAATACTACGATCGATGATCTATATTATATCCCCAAACTGTCAAAAGAACAATGATTGATGTGAATTTCAATAAACTCTATAAATGAAAAGAATAAGTTTCTCAAGATCTAATGAGATAATATTTAAGATATTTAAACCTGAGAGAATAAAAAAATCGTTTCAAGTATTATCTGAATTAAAGTTTCCTCTATATCAAGTCAACATGTAGGAGTCACTTCCAGATACAACAAAATGCACGGATTTTTAATTGGTAATTATAAATGATATATACTATTGTCCTCTGTACTATTTTTATTTTTTTATTTTGATAGCTTAAAGTTATTTTATCAAAATATTTTTAATTGGGATCTATTAAATAAGTAAACATTAAAAACGAAATTAAATAAACTTTTAATACAACAGCGCCATTTTCTCGTTCTTTTCCCTTATTATTCTTTTGTGCAGAAACAATAAGAGAAAAGAACGAGAAAATGGCGCTGTTGTATTAAAAGTTTATTTAAAGCATGTGCAACATGCACAATAAATAATTAAGTTTTGGGCTGTTTGAGAATTTAAGGTAACTGATTACTTTAAGAACCCTGGTTTAACAAATGATAATCATTGTTTTTTTATATTTAAACATCAATTTAAATTAGAATATTGTATAATTTTTTGAAAAATATTATAATAAAAAAATATTTAACAGCATTTTTTTTTACAAAAAAATGAAGAAAAAGATATGGCAAATTTTTATAACATTCTCCTTTTATGTAAACTGCTTCAATAATGATAGTATTTTGCCTTTATTTAGCTAAATCTTGTACAGAGCTATATTGGGATTCTTGAAGTATATAATTTAGAGGTGAATATATTAATATTTTAATATATATCAGAGGAAAGTTATTTTTACTAAAAGAAAAATAACCTGGTTATTATTTCAATTCACAGTACATCTCAAAACAACGTGAATGTTTGCAAAAATCCCACAGTTCCATTAAGAGGAGTCTTATATATATATATATATACAATTCAAAATATACACAAAATTGTTATAAGCCTAAGATAACTAGTCATGATAGTTTAAAGTCTCTTAGCCACAGTAGTACTATAGCAAACTCCTGGCCTTAGGAACCAGGATTGCAGGTTTAAACAAAGTTTTGCGGCTAGTCAACTTTCACCTGTATTTGCCAATACTCTGGGCCATTATATATAAAATATATATATATAAAAGAAGAATATTGTTATTATAGAAGCATTTTCAAAAAATGCAAAATGTTTTGAAAATATATAATTTTTTCTTCATTTTTTGCCAAAGAATTAAATTTATATACTTTTTTATCGCTATATTATTCTTAAAATAAGTATACATGTGTGTTTTAACTCAAATGACACTAAATATTAAAATTTATTTATTTATACCTTTCTGGAAAAATCACGGTTTCGAACGTAATCAATTATCCTAAGCATGCAATGAAACTCTTTTTCTTACTTGAATTTGTCAAAAATTTACATTGTCCTTCGTGAGAAAACTAAAAAATGGAACACTTCATTTTTACGAAGTAAAAATTTAGCTAAGCTTATCTTCGAGTAGAATCAACTATGAATACTTTATGCCGACCTTAGTTTAAAATCTCTCATGAAAATTATACTGTATATAAGAAAATAATAAACATTCTATTCGGACGAATACCTAGAATATTAATAACACTTTCTTTGAAATTAATATTTATAGCTGTATTCTCAAGTAGAATTTATTTTCTTCCAAGAAACGCAACACTTGTACCTTCATAATGAAATGTGTATTACAGAGATTAAAATGCATTTTAATCAAACAATAAACTAATTAAAAGAACATTTGTTTCAAGGGTTTTTAATAATTGACATTCTACTATACGAGTACGCTAACTCAATTATTAATACGTATTTTTTATGGATGTTGTACACGTGAAGTATACTTTTAATTAAGCTAAGCATGTCATCTTATGCAAAAGTTCAAGTTGGTTCTACAAAGATTTCACTAGGTTTTTTTCTGTAAATTCTCATCGAAATAAAGTCATTAATTATACATGTTAATTAGAACTGGCATTTATTTTGCAGTTTGCTGTTCCACTTTAGCTTAGCAAAGTAGTAATTACTTAGGAAAAGCACTGTCGCTTTAATTTATAGATAAGAATGTTGAGTACCTTGTGATGAAGCAATTCGTTAAAAATGAAGTATATAATAAAACAAGAAAATCTGATGTTGGTGTTCATAATTATTTATGATTCTGAAAGGCTTAGTATTTTAAATCTAATTTGAATAATTTTTCTTAGAACAGATTCATCTAAATAGTAATCTCCATTGATTTAGTAGGAAAAAGAAATGTTTTTTTCTACCCATAAATCTCGTTTAAAAGAAAGCCTTTTAAAAACTTGCATTGTTCAAAATACCACAAGAAAGAAATTTCTAATAAAAAAAATCCAGGTAACAGAAAAAAAAGATTAATTTGACAAAAATTCCAGGTAACGAAATTCTACAATTACTGAAGCACCAAATTAAATTTACATTTCCTGTAGTTCGATTTTACATTAAGGCGTACTTAGAAATAAAATTGATTTTCCATAATTGATAAAAAAACTGCGTTTGCTTTTCATTTATTCATATAGCTATTTCTTAAAACTTCGGAGGGAAATTAATTTTGATATTTCATCTATAAAAACAATGTTCTACAATAATTTATTTTTGCTTTGTACGTATACTTTAGTACAGAACTATTTCAGACAATTTTTAATTAAATTTCAGTGAAATCTGAATAAGGTAGCGAAGTATCACAATATACATACTAGAAGGATTCATAACTTCTCGGGCTGAGCCTATAACGTGGAAAACTTTTGCAGTAGAGAGACTACAAAAATATTTCTGTGTTATTACATTCTTTCCCTTTTCTAAAAAAAAGCTTGTTCCAAATCATGTGGTCAGTAGGTTGCCACGACGTCGTGTTTTGTAGGCGGATGTACACACACAGGGTGGCCATAATTAAACTGCAAGTGTTCAAGGGGTGCTGGAGAGAACACCACTGGGAATATTCCAGTGAAATTTGGTATCTACACCTTTCAGAACATGCGCAAGTCAAATATGCAAGGAAAAAAGTCGCCATTTTCACCCGATAGATGGCACTGTTCTGTGTTTCAATGCTTTTCGACGGCATATATACAAGTTTTAAGCTCATCGAACAGTATAAAAATAAGACCACATTGAGTAATGGTCAACCATGAGAAGGAACGTGCATTGTTAGTGAATATATTCCATCAGAATGATAGCAATTATTCAGCTACTCTGAAAGAATACTGGCGTATGGAATGATTAAGAGCTCCAATGAGTGTGTCAATGGATTGAAAAATATGATCTCTAAATTTGAAGAAACAGGGGAACTGGGCATTATTCCAAGCACAAGAGTGCGGCGCGCGTCCCGTAAACCCGAAAAGAGTGCAACAAATTGATGACTCTATTGCTACTAGGAGTAGCAGTCCAGGAGCCAGTATGCTACAACAAATGAGCGCAAGAAGTGTAGCTCGGACATTATCTCTTCTCTGGTCAACTGTGCATGAAGTGTTGCGCCACATTCTTCGGCGTTATCTGTATAAAATTTAAATGCTTCAAGCATGAGATTGCATCTGGTGGTTCGCATATTGAGCATATCATGTGATAATTTCATTGAATAAATAATGGTTTAATTTTTTTCCAAAGCGTCTTCATGGATAGTTTAATTTGTGATCTTAGTTTACTTTAATTTTTGATTACATGATACTGTAAAAAATTAATTACTGAAGCGAATTGTATGGAATTTTGATTTGATGTAAGTGATGTTTTATATTGTTTATATGCCTCTTAGAATGCCGTTAGGCTCTGTCTATCAGTTTTGGAAGTTGTATATGCCACTGGTGAACGTTGAAATATTGTACAGCGCCATCTACCGGGTGAAAATGGCGATTTTTAATTTGCATATTTGATTTGCGCATGTTCTGAAACGTGTAGATACCAAATTTCACTAAAATATTCCCTGTGGTTTTTTTCTCCAGCACCCCTTGAACACTTGCAGTTTAATTATGGCCAACCTGTGTATGTGTGTGTGTGTGTATTTAGTCGTCGGCGCTTGAAAAAATGTGTTTGTTGAGCGGATAATGGGTATTAACTTTTGTGTTCGTTTGGGAAAAAAGTGCTACGGAGACTTAAGAAATTTTTAAGCATGTGTAAGGCTGAGTTGCATCATTGCGGACGAAGTTTTTGAGTGGCATCGAGGTTTCAGAGAAAGCAGGGAAAGTGTTAAAGATGCCAAACGCTCTGGACGTCCGAAGACTTCCAGCAGTCCTGAAAATATCGAAAAGGTTTCTACGGCGGTATGTAGGAACAAGCTTCAAACAAAAGTAGAATCATTTGGAATATCCTCGGCCACATGAAAATGGATAATGTTTAAGCATCCTAACACGCATAGAGTGTGTCAATATATCGTACCCCGCATGTTAAACAATGACCAATCTGCAGATGAAGTTAAGGTATCCGACTACCCTAAAACTGTGAATTTTATAACAATACTAAGTTTATCATTTTCCGTTTACTGGAACAAAAACTACAAATGTTTTAGTAAAAGCAGATGCCATTACTTAAAGCAAGATGTCATGCTTTAAAACGCGTTTTACTCGAAATGTGATTTTTTGAAAATAATCAAACGGGGTCAGCGATTGCTAAAAAAGTTTTGAAAATAATTAACTGTGAAATATTTTCTGTAAGTTATGTATAATAGTAGAATTGTTTTAACCTTCAGATTTATCAATCACTGTTTTATTACAAAATTTACAGTCCCTTATGTGAATATAATCACTGGCCTTTTAAGCATTTTCATATAGTAACCGAGATAAAGTGCTCTTGTGTTTGTAAAAAAGAAAATATCTCTTATCCTGAAGGTCACTTCAAAATTGAATAATATAGCAACACATTAGATTGAAAAAGTTGAAAATTTGTTCATAAACCTTTGGTGCAGAATGGGCCGCATTTATCCTATTTTTTGTCAATTTTTACCTACTTTTCCCATTTTAGTAATAATAATTTCTTTTTCTCTAATTAATTTTAGAACATTTTTCTTAAAATGCACTAAACAAATCTAAAATTAACAAAAAAATCACCATATCTTCTTTTTAAAAAAAAAGTTGTGGCAACCAGTCGAATACCTTAAAAATGCATCGTAGGTTGAATTAAAGAACATGGCTAAAAATGGATTCCAAAAACGTTTCGATGAATTTTACAAGCCATGGCAAAAGTATGTTGTTACTTAAGGGTCTTATTTGGAAATAGGATGTGTTTCAGTAATATTTAATTGGTAATATTTTTTAAGTTATAAGCCCAGTCCGGGAACTTTTGAATCCTAACGTGTACATAACGAAAAATAAATACCATAAATCCCTATAACGGGTACCTATACTTTCAAGATGCATTTAATTTTTAAGTACATTCGCCGTATGCCGCATTTTTACGAAGAAACCTGAAATGTACGTGTGCAATGCTCTTATGTTTTGAAGTAATTTATTCGATGTCCCAAGCTTTTAAGAAAACTGTATACTTTTAGAGATATAACCTTTTAAATCCGTAAGAATTGTCATTTCTTTTAAGCAAACAGTATTTTGATATATGAAGGTTTAACTTTTTTTTGTGCTCCTCTATTTTCTTCTTTATTTTACTCCTCTATTATTTTTATACCCGGTGTATAACAAGCACCCGTAACTTTAGATCTTATTTTTTGTGTTAAAAGGGCGCGTTATACGCCGGAATTTACGGTAAGAGTCAAAACTCCTTGCCATGGAGCCCCCAGTTCTTTTTAAATTACACACACATCTCATGTTTCTTAACTTTATTACTAATAAAATGTATTGTAAATGTCATTGTGGATTTACTTTCTGTAAATGTAGAATTGAAAAATGAAGTTGTAGCTCATGTGCCGAATTTATTATGATTTATTTTATTAGGTTATATAATTCTGATTTTTAATCATTATCAATCTGCCATATAGCTAGCACACTTAATGGTAAAAAAGTTTCAATAAGCTTAATCTTGAGATTCAAATATTTAGTCCTTCTAAATGTTTCGTATACACTTTCTTGTTAATTCCTTTTGTATTGTACATAACATCCCTGAATTTGGATGGAAAAAATATATGGATTATTATGCAAATAACTTTCTTTAAAGAATAAAGGCTCTTGATGGTTGAATTTTTCCATTGTACACCTTTTCGCAAAAAACTTTTTTTATTCAGTTTATTTTTCTCAAAGATCGCTATTTGTAGATTAGTAGAAGTTTAAGATCTTTAAATCTCATCATCAACATTTCGAAAAATATTTTAAATCATGTAAATGAACATGAAATGAAAGATTTTTCTTTATTCCCCTCTTATCATGCCAAAACTAAAGGAGTAAAAAAAATTCATTATTTAAGTAATTCATTCTTTTCCTTAATTAATTAAGTTCTTTTTTGTTAGCTGTTATAAGAACATCATCAAAAAATGATATAAAGAATAAAATGCATAAGAATTTTACAAAATAAAATTTAAACACATAAAGAGTTCAATTATAAAGAAAATGGAAGTAAAAAAAAGTAGGATCCAGTGGGGAAAAAAAACAAATCAAATACCATTTTCACCTTTATAAAAACATATTATTTTAGTTCCAATAAAAAAAATACATATACTCTATTAATTTAGCTTTTTTATTTCCACTTCAAAAATTAAATTAATTTCTAAGTTCAAAATATTAGTTTTAACCTTAATCTCCAGTTTTAAGGTTTTTACTTTAGATCTATTTAACCATAAGACTTTATTACTTTATTGATTTGGTTTTTTTCTTTAAATCTAAACAAAAAAATCAGGAAAGGATGCAGTAAAATCCCCTGATACCGAATTATATATTTAATCGCCTTGTTAGAACATATTTTATAATCACCTTTAACAGAAAAAAAGGCTTCTAGCTGTATAATGCACATCTGCGAACTATCATACAAATTCAATAAACTTATTCGAAAATTTTTTAATGTTTCTAATCCTTAGGGAAACACTACACAATTTTAAACTTATGCTCAATAATTATACAACATTACTTTTAAATAACATTAGTCTTAAAAAAACAATCTAAAAAACTTAATCTGATTTAACATTTACATATTATTGTTTTTTAAAAAAGTTTCGGATAATTATTTTATTAATCAGTGTAATCAAGTTATCATATCTGAATTAATTTTAGAAAGTACATATTCAAATGCTATAAAGGAAAATTTATGAAATAATTTTGCAACGAAATAAGCTATGAAATAAATAATACATTATCAACATTTTT
Source organism: Trichonephila clavata (assembly GCA_019973975.1). NCBI lineage: Eukaryota > Metazoa > Arthropoda > Arachnida > Araneae > Nephilidae > Trichonephila > Trichonephila clavata. The sequence goes on along the minus strand of BMAO01023274.1, from coordinate 8,805 downwards.
TTTAAAATTGGTTTTAATTGTTCTAACAATACATAGTTTACCGACTTTTTATTGTTATAACAATATTTTTGAAATGTTTTGATTCAATTTATAATTATTTTTAGGACTACTAGAGAGCTCAAACAATGAGCAACGCTAATTTTATTCCTATAAATAAAATATTCTCTGAATTTCCCTATTGTAATAATTTAAATACATTGCACATATTATTAATTCTACCATTAAATTCATTTGCCGAAATATTCATTTACGAACATAATATTTAACAATAGATGTCTGGAAATACCTCAATATAACATCGCGCAAATATTTGTACAAAGTTTCCAATAATAATATTCCCAGAGGAATGCCCTTTAATACTCAAGGAAAGTTTATGTCTAACTGAAAATTAAATCTCAATCCGGAGTCATTATTTGAATAACTATCCTTAAATACACAATCTATCTATACAATTACCCTGTAGCCCGCGTCGGAATTTTCAGGTATGCTTATAAATCTCAGCCCAGATTACGCAGGAAATCTCTCAGGTTGGGACTATTCGGAGAGATTGCAGCGAATCAAATGTAACATCTTCGTCGGACTGGACGCTTCGAATGATCCCCAACGCATCTGTTACCTTGCAATCTCACGTAATGTTAAGCATTGAGACGGGGGTTGTAGGCATATTAACAACTAGAATGAGTGATGAAATTTTATAATACGGTAAGAAAATACACTCTTGTAGTTCTCATCTATAACAGTGTTTCTTAAATTGGTGGTCGCGTAAATCGCCAAAAGTTTTAGGATTTCTTATGTATATTTTTGCATAAAATAACTTGTTTGCCATTGGTATTAATTATTTAATAGTTCATTTAGATTCTTATTAGAGAAAGCCAATACATAATTTAATTGTTTATTTAGATTCTTATTAGAGAAAGCCAATAGATAATTTAATTGTTTATTTAGATTCTTATTAGAGAAAGCCAATAGATAATTTAATTGTTTATTTAGATTCTTATTAGAGAAATACAACAGATAATTTTATTGTTTATTTAGATTTTTATTAGAGCAATCCAATAGATAATTTAGTTGTTTATTTAGATTCTTATTAGAAAAAAGCCAATAGATTAGTTCATTGTTTAACTGGAATATGTATCAGATCTAAATAATATTGAGGAAGTACTTCGGCCTGCAGTGTAGGCTATTATTCCAAGATTCAATAACATTATTAAAAATAACTAAGTACACATCCTTCATATTGATATTTTAAATCTTAGAAAAATACCGCTGTTTATAAAAGGTTATGATCTCAGAAGTGAATTGAAAGTGTCTGCGTTTAACAGACTATTGTTTATGTAAATTTATCGTGTAATTGCATTACATTATATTTTTTTTATTTTAATTAAAATTATCTAACATTATATTCAATGTAAAAACTTGTTGTGGATGTTTATTACAACAAAACAATAATATACTACAAATAAAACACATATAGAAATACCCAAGCGTTTGTTCACTTTGAACAATACTAATCGGATCGAATAAATTGTCTCCAAAAAATATGGGGCCTCCACCCGAAAAGTTTAAGAACCCCTGATCCATAATATTCTGAAACATAAAGTAATTGATAAAATTCATGAAGTTTGTCTATGGTTGAAGTTTTATATTTAAGAAAGATATATTCTAAAGAATCCACTCTCTCTTTCAAAGTGTTTTCAATGTCCAATGTAATATTTCAGTTCGAAAATCTCTCCATTTCATATTTAATAATCTAGATACATTATAAGATAGTGTAAGATAAATATATTTTAATATAAGCTTATATATTATCTAATTGTTTGAATATGCATATTTCAAAATTTGTAGAAAAGTGTTGTTAGAAGACATTACATTCAAAATAAATTAAAAAGAAACTATCATTAACCGCTCTTATTATTGTTAACTAATAAAGTTTTTTTCTTTCAAATGGGGCTACGGATTGGTAATTGCCATTGCAAACATAGTACATTCTCTGGGCACTAGTATGTTTTTTTGGTGTGGCACCATATAGATGGTATACAAATGACCGCAAGTTTCCTCCCCAGAGGAAGGCACCGAGCTCTGACGAGGCGAAATTGAGTTTAATTTTGCCTAGAGTACCCAAGCCAAATAGGTACTCTAAGGATTTTTGACATGCCGCAAAATCATACGACATGGGCAATGTCGATTTTTTGCATCATAATATCCCACCGCCTTGGGCCGGGGTCAAACTTCGGCATACAAGAAAAGCGCCTAACCAACTATGCCACCCAGCCGGCTTAACTAATAAAATGTGCATTATTTATTTGTTAATTGAAAAGCATATATTATTATGGTTAATAATATATGTGTATTTTATTGTAAAACCAATGTACAATTTTTGTTTACTTTTTTTATTACTTTTAAGTCACTTCCATGTTATTTCGTCCCTTAATTGTAGCTGGTGTCCATATACGTCTAACTCAACTACTGTGTTAACTCCCTCTTGCCCATACATTCGTTTTTCTGAAATACGCCCCCTCTCATGACGCTGCTGTCAGTAAAACTATTCCAAAGGCTTTGGAATGCAATAAAATGACCTTGACAGTGCGTGTTTGCGAAGGATCTGGGAGAAATATTTACTTATTTATGTCTTTTCTTTTGGCCCTATAAATGGTTGGAGAACGGTGGCCTTGTGGAGTAAATAGCGTAACTTCTAATCAGTAGTTAAGGGTTAAAAAGCTTCACAGATTAAAGAAGGGAAGGACTTGGAAACTTTTAAACTCTTTTTTCGAAGCTAAATTTTTATTAATTTGAAAACACTAAAAATCAAATTAATTAAGTGTGTGTGTGTGTGTGTGTTGAGTCTTCCCTATACAATTAGTATACTCTTTGGAAATATTTCCTTTATTTTATTATAAAAAAATTTTCATTTATTTTTTTAACAAACACAAAAATACAAGTTAGATTATTTTAGTTAGAAACTTGTTAGAATTTTTTAGCGAAGAAAGACTTCGAAACTGCAACTTAATTTCAAGATTTTGTTTTGTCTTAACTCGGTTAACATACTTTTCTTTGTAAACTGAAAAACATTCCAAACACTTTATCCAATAGACCAATGATTACACAACTTCAGTTAAGTTTCAAAAACAGATTTTCGTTTTTCAATTTTACTAAAATCGGAAAACCTGTTTCAACTCTGGTTTTGTAAAAGTAGAAAAATCGATATATTTGAACAACTTTTAGCAAATAACGGTGTGTGTGTGTGTGTGTGTGTGTGTGTGTAAAAATGTAGATATTTTAAAATAAGCATCGTTAACTTTTTTTGAAATTGACTGTTTGACTATTTTTATCACAAATATAAGGATATCAAACCGAATAATCATCATCACTGCTATTTTTTAACCTCCTTAAAATACGATTGCCTATGCTCTATTACGGGTTGAAATACAGTTATTTCATTATTTTATGACTGTTTTAGCTGTGATAAAACAGGGTTGCATACTCACTTATTATTCCTGAAACGTTTATCGAAAACTACATACTTTTGTGCAAACATAGCAATTTTCGAATTCTAGATTATTTAATGAAAAACAATAATTTAAAATAAGGTACAATAATGATAGACTTCAATTTTGAGGTTGCTAAACATTTATTGGTGTGCATCAGTATGCAACAAACGTAGCATGGAGCACCTTGTTATTGTGAATTTCTCCCTAAAATTGCCAAAGAATAAAATCACAAACTGGTTAAAATCTTATGCAAAATCGGATTTTCTGTTTCAAAACTTGGTTCAGAATTTGAATGAGCTAGTGTTTTTATCCCCAGGTTATGAATTACTGATAGGATCTCGAAATATCTAATTTGTTAAATAGAAGACTATGTATATTTATTTTAACTGTGCTCAAACTCCATGATGATATATAAAGGGTCACACCGTACATTTGATTAATGCCAAATGGCATAAATGACTTTTTAATGTTTGCTCATTATATCAGCGTTTCTGAAACTGTGGGATGCACCCTTCTAGGAAAGGGGGGGGGGCGTGAGCTTATTAAAAAATCGAAACAAAATCGATTATTTAAAAAAAGTATATTAATTCAAAGGAAGTCAAACAAAATATACTTTCTGACAAAAAAATAAAATTCATATATCTACGCTGATATAATATAAAACACTTATTAATGTATCAGTACTGCACAGTAAATAAGAAAATCAAGTTATGAATACTAACAACGTGTAATATATATTTTATTAATTACAGTACTAACATAGAGTATATATCATATTACTCAAAATAGCTTTCTTAAAATATCTTTTACTTAAAAGAAAGTAACATATATAGCGTTAAATACTTATCCTTATCGTTTGTAAGTTTATAATTAAGGTCATATTGTTGCTTTAGAGTTTATAGTATTATTACATTCAATGCATTGTTATTGTAAGGGGAAAGACGAGGAATATTATGATTAAAAAGTGGGTCACAATTATTGAAAGTTTGAGAAGAACTGCATCGTATAGGCATTTAAAGCTGGTCCTAAGATGTTAAACCCATGATATATTTCAATATCTCTCTCTTTCTTTTTGACTCGTGACTTTAACTAATATAACCATCGTTCCATTAAAACTAATAATTACACTCTTGCTATTGAAAATGGAACAAAAAAAAATGCTGTTAAAAACACGCAGAAATTAGGGCACCTCTCTAATTAATGCAAATGATGTAAAATAAATAGATTTTTAACATATGTAGGATATCCCACGGAATTATTTTTGTAAAAGGTTTGATCATATCCCTTTCAAGAGGACGATGATTTTAATTAAAAACAGCATTCCAGATCAACGCCATCTGGCGGACTTAAGAAGCACCGACACAAATACACTGCTAGCCACCGTAAATGCAACACCCTGAAGGAAGCACGCAAATAACATGAAATTTACAACATGCATTAGCGGAGGTGAGATATGCAAATGATTAGAATTTCAGCGCAGACACACATCACGCACGCCTGTGGCACCACCTCAAAGCGACATTTAAGGCTTGGAGATTTCGACGATTTCAAGTTTGGCAATTGTGTTTTTTTCAAAAAACGATCAGTTATGTCTCGTAGAAAACAGCGATCAGCTTTTGATTAAGTATTCGAGTTCGACAGAGGAAGTATAGTGGCCTACCGAGATTGTGGATTATCTTTCAGGGAAATCGGTAGTCGTGTTGGACGAAACCAAACAACTGTATTGCGGATATGTGACCGTTGGATGCAGGAGGGTACGACGGACCAACGTGGTCGATTGCATCCACCTCAGTGCACCACTTCACGTGAGGACAAGCAAATTGTGCGCATGGCAGTGACGGATTGCTCAGTCACATCACGAACCACAGCACGGCACATTGAGTCTGTAACGCAACATTCAGTGTCTGCGCGTACCAATCGGCGCCGTTTACAGCAGAGTGGTCTGCCCGCAAGACGTCCATTGCTTGGTCTAACCTTAACGCAGAACCACAGACGTCTTCTCCGCCAATGGTGCAATGAAAGAAGGATGTGAGCGGCACAATGGAATGAAATTGTCTTTACTGACAAGTCACGCATCTGTCTGCAACACCACGATAGTCGGATTCGATTCTGGAGACACCGTGGAGAGAGGATGCTGAACAGCTGTGTTATGCACCGCCACACTGGTCCTGCACCGGGTATTATGGTATGGGGCGGTATTGGATATCACTTTCGCACTCCTCTAGTAAGCATTGCCGGTACTATAAACAGCCAGCGCTACATCTCCAAAGTGTTGGAGCCAGTTGTCCTTCCTTACCTTCAGGGCTTGGCCACAGCTATTTTCCAACAGGATAATGCGCTACCACACGTAGCCCGCATTTTCCATAGGTTCTTCGTCAATCACCAGATTGAATTGCTTCCCTGGCCGGCTCGATCTCTGGATATTTCGCCGATAGAAAACATGTGGTCCATGGTTGCTCAACGATTGACCCAGATTGTACCCCCAGCTGCTACACCAGATCAACTTTGGCAACGTGTGGAAGCTACTTGGTCTGCCTGTACCCTGAGAACACATCCAAAGTCTCTTTGAATCAATGCCGGGGTGTGTGGCAGCGATAATCTCCAACAATGGTGGCTGCTCTGGCTACTGATTCTGGCAAGAACCACACTTCACAGGAGTCTATAAATTTAATCGTTTTATACTTGGTCAACATGTTATCTACAAAATAAATTTTGTTGTGCTATCTCTTGTCTTTCTTGGTGTTGCATTTACGGTGACCACAGCAGTGTATAAAACACTTCTAAATGTATCAGTACTGCACAGTGAAATTGATAATCAAGTTACAAATACTAGCAGCATATAATATATATTTTATTATTTGCTCTACTAACATAGAGTGCATATCATATTACGTAAAATAGCTTTCTTAAAATATCTTTTACTTAAAAAAAGTAACATATATAACGTTAAATACTTATCCTTATAATTTGTACAGTTTATAATTAAGGTCAGTCTATATTTTAATTGTTGCTTTAGAGTCAAAATATAGTATTATTACATTCAATGCATTGTTTTTGTAAGCGTGGTTGGCGAGAGAAATTATGATTAAAACGTGGGGCGCAATTATTGAAAGTTTGAGAAGAACTGCATTATATAGATATTTAAAGCTGGCCCTAAGACGTTTAATGTAAGATATATTTCAATTTCTCCCTTTCTTTTTGATTTGAGACTTGTATTAATATAGCAATCAGCCCATTAAAAATAATAATCAAATTAGACTCTTGATATTAAAAATGGAACAAAAAAAATTCTTTTAAAAACACGCAGAAATTAGAACACCTCACCAATTAATGCAAAATATGTGAAATAAATAGCTCTTTAACATGTGATGAGTAGTATGTAAAGGAAGAACTTAGAGAATGGGTGATATCAAAGCAATTATTCCTGCTAGCGAAATAATTGTGGAAATTGTTTCTTGACTAAGAAAACACGTGCAATAGGGAAGAATTACAGGCGTTTACTAATTGAATCAATTTTTGTGAATGGATGAGATCATGAAATGCATGATGAGATTTGACTGAGAAAGACAGACTTATTCGTACGTTAAACTCACTTGAACCCTACCTAAAAATCACGATATTGCTCAGTTTGTGTCAGAAATGATTGAATTAAAGAAAGATGGAAGTATGTGTGCTGCTGGTGTTACCAGAGTGACGTAAGCACGCGTGGTTTGACAAAATTCACCTACAAGTGGTTGCTGCCCTGCAAGTCATACCTGCCTCAATTTTTTTTATCACCTGCAGGACAACATTGATGCCCCGGTATCAATCAAAATAATTTCGAATGAATTGTTAATAGGGTCTTCACTTATGAGGTATTTGACTGTCGTTGATCTCAGTGTACAAACAGCTCTATTTACAATGATTCCGGACTAGAGCGATGTATACAACGAAATGGCACAAGATCGTGTTTTCAGATGTGAGCTACGGTTCTGTTTGTCTAATGATAGAAACCGCGCAAGAGTGTAGCACCAACGTGGTGATCGATTCTATCCGGTTTCCTCTGAAGAGTGCATCATGACTGTATATCATATTGTATTGGTCATATTCGGGTATAATACCAGGTCAACACTAATTCATATTTCGGGGACTTTGTCAATCCAAAGACATGTGGAGGATATTTTGTCGCCAGTGACACGGTCATTACCAGCAAAATAACACCTTACAGCACACTGCATGCTTATCCCATTGTACTTCGTAAAAATGTATAAATGCTTCTCTAGCTACCATTTCCCCTGATTCCTCGCCAATCAGATACGTTTGGCAGGGGAAGGGATGCAGCCTTTAAGACTTGGCACATGTTTATTTAAAAATCAAAATTTAATAAATGGTTATAACAGGGAATGGAGAGTCAGACCTAAGAATGCCATTCGCAATCTCATTGTCTTTGTATCTAGAGGTACTGCTTCTTGTGTTTCCGATCACAAGAATAATACAGCCTGATGAGCTATTACTGCTCACACTTTGTGTTAAGAGTATTTTTTTTAAATAAGCATTAATTATTGTTCGTTTCTGTCTCTTTGTTTGTCGAGTTCCTTCACTTTCTGACTTCTATTTTTACTGTTGAATTTTTAACGTCACATTGTATATACCGTAATGACGATTAAAATTGAACTACCTTCAGAAGTTTACTTTATTACAATATTTCTCAAAATAACTTTAAAATTAGCCAGTATTTCAGGAACCCTAATTAAAAAAATATTATTATGCAATTTTTCAAAAAAAGGTTTAATCATATTACTTAAAAACAAATAAAATAAAATTGTTATTTAAATTAGATATTCTTTTTGAATTTTAAATTATAATAAAAGATTCGCTATAAAAAATACCTCTTACTTTACTAAACCACATTACAATAATGAATTGAATTAATGGGATGAACAAAGCAAACCTTCAGCAAAATTTCGGAAATTATTAAGATTGAAAAAATGAAAAGATTGAAAGCTATCAATCACAAGCTTTTTATCAAAGAAAAGCATGAAATGATTTGCATTGTTGACAGCTTTACAACAGCAAATTAATTTATGAGTTTTACTGCAATATTTTACGATGAATATCAGTGCTTGAAACTAAAAACAAATTAAAATCAAATAAGCAAAAACGTCTACATATACATCGGTTGAAATAATGATATACGTCAATAAAAGTACGTGGTTAAGAAAATTGACATGAGCCTTAGTATTTTCCAAGAAATTCTTATCCTCGTTCCAATTTAAGAAGATCACTCCAAAAAATAGGGAAAAAATTGCTATGAGTCTGTAGTTTTTTACTTGAAAAA
>BMAO01023273.1:48827-66904 GCA_019973975.1 Trichonephila clavata | reverse complement strand
AATATCTTTTCTCATATTAAAAGTATTTTGAGCATACAAGGAAATTGTTTTAAAAAACTTCTTTGAGGTACTCTACGGAACATTCAGAATCGTGTGAAATATAAAGTCAAAAATTATACCCTTGATATTGTGATATGAAATAGAGAGGTTCAGGGACAAAAGGCTCGCATTAAAAATATTCAGCTATAACGGAAGGAATACTTAAATTTTTTATGCGTTGTTTTTATTTCTTATTTTAATAATTAAGTTTAAAAATATACATAATACAAAATATTCTATACTGTTCCAATTAATTGAGACAAATGGAAAAAAGGGATTTTTTTAAGACCCTTAGCTTTAATCATTACATACCTTAAGTAGACTGAAAGATCTCTATATTAGTACAAAGTATATTCTTCTTTACAGAAATGACCTTTGGGACATGTCTTGGCATTGACTCCATTAGTGTAGCGCACATATTCTTGATTTCATCATTGTGGAACCACACTTGTATAACACTTTATAATTTGTTCTGACGTTGTGCAATTCATCTTAGCTAAATGATTCTTGAGAATATGCCATAAAGTTCTTAATAAGATTTAGTTCTGATGAATTACCAGGCCCAATCAGCACTTTATTTTATTTTCCCGCCTAAAAGTCTGGAATAATTTTCAAAGTGTGACAAGGTGCCAAGACATGTTGAAACGCTCCGTCAAATGGTTCCATGAATGGAACAATCCACTGCGTAACATTTCTATGACAGAATTCATCATGCCTTTAATAGGAACTAAGCTTCCAGTGCCATTTTTTGTGAAAGAATCCCAAAACATCTGCTTAGAATTGTTTTTACAGTCCGTTGGATATGGTCTAGTAGCAGAGTTTCACCATCACTTCTTCTAACTATACTTGATTTGGTATCTCTGGACAAATTAATATGTTTCATGACTGAAAATCACCTTCTTTCAATCTTCAACAGTCCATGATCGGTATTTTTTCGCCCATGCTAAATATTTTTACATCATTTTTTGAGTTAGAAATTGTTTTTTCCTCGTCTTGTTGCCTTACGGCCAACTTTCATAAGCCTTTTTCATACAATTGAGATACTCTCTCATTTCAACTCCATAACCCAATAAATCCCTTTGAAGGTCTGTGATTGTCTTTCTTCGATTTTTTTTTATTTCTTATTAGAATTTATTAGTTCTTGGAGTAGTTCTCCGTTTCCCCTCATATTTTCACTTTCCTTATTAGAGACGATTATCTGGAATCCTGAAATGTTCTTAAAATTCTTGAAACACTTGATTTGTCCCCTACAACTGCTGTTGATATATATCTCACAGTCATGGAAATGTGTTAATTAAGAATGATTATCTTAGAACGCTTCCTTGGAGTAATATCTATCTTTGAACAAGCAAAAGTTACACACGGAACGCAAAATTATAACAACCAGATGTCCCTCTGAAAGTCTCACAACTGAGCCTTTCAGTGGGACTATGAACTAAAACCAACCAAACAAGTAAATTTTAGTAAATGTCGATCCTTCAGACTACTTCGAGACGAATATAATTGGTTTGAGGCGGTTTGAGCCAACACTGGTAATCACATACCAACTTAAACAAGAAAAAGAGGTTTGTCCCAATTAATTAGAACACTAAAATATGTATAATTTTCATTTTTTATATATGTTAAAAGAATCGGTATATTTTAATAAATATCTCTAAATAATGCATAATTAAACTGTAAATAAATATAACTAAATTAATATAAATAATATGAATTGTATAATAAAACTATATAAATATGTATTCTTTATCTCTATCCTCTAACTCCGCATGCATTACCGCGGGAATCGAATTGTTTTAAATATTTCCTATTGTGCTGCACTTTGAATCCTATTGGTAGATTGGTTTGTCACACCGCAGCAACATGGTTACCGACTCCTGATTTAAAGTATTTACGAGACAATAGAATTATATATCTGCAATCACTAATTTGGGAAATCAAAAGTCAAAAGTAAAGAAGGGGAAAACATTAAAAACAGTGCGTTAAAAGAAAACATACCCCTCCCCCAATAGCGATTATTAATATTTCAATAATTACCGAATATTTTAGTTACTTCTGTTCTGGATTTATTCACATTAAAATGCTATTTCTTACGCAATAAATACCGACATTTATTCACATTTTACACATTTCCCCGTAAACGCTATTATAGATATCTATACAATCCTTTTAAAACATACTTTTTCACACACATTATTATTTTTTTTTTCAAATACCTAATTTTACGACATATTCGCGACACTAAAACCGAATGCAATCGCAATGATGATTTCAGCAACTGATTTTAAGACAGATGCTCACTTTACACATTAACAAGTCTGCCATTGATGTCAAATACGGGTATCGAGGCATTGTACAGGCAGTTATTCATCATTTCCCAACAGCTAATTATTGATTCACTTTTTTATAGCTTCTTGCAGTCAATTGAAACGTTGATTAATGGAGATTAATAATTTTTCGTATCGATGGATCATGGGTTTTGTTTTTACCTTAATCAATTTTGTGCCTGTCAAGAAGGAAATTCGAAACAGACAAGTTTCATATGTGGTTGCCAGAAGTTGAATCTAGAGGCTTGTAATCATACGATGCCTCCCAAAGCAGGGCCGTAATTATAAATATATGTGTGCAAAAAAAGCTAGGGGAACAGGGTTGGTAACCTAGTCGGACACTAAATCGTCGCCAGTCAGAGAGTAATGAATTAAAAAAAAATAAACTTGACGAAAGATAGAAGTATTATCCAATGAGGAGGTATATTCTCTTACGGGGGGCACACATAACTGAGGAAGGGGAATAAAGAAAAAAATGAATAATTCATCTTCATCAATGCCAAGGATACCAAACAAGAAACCAGATTACATTGGAATTATATGAGTGCAAATTGGAAACTCGTTTGTTTTTTTAGTGAAAAAAGTATAAAAAATGCCACAATATGGCAACTTCTTGTATCGTTCAACAAGCGGATTTTTTTTTAGTGCTTTGATACCTATACAATAAATTGGATGCATTGATGCCCTAGAAAAAAAAGGAGAAAAATTTGATTTTTAATATTAGAAAGTAGAGTACCAAATAGAAAACAATTTAAAATAAGTGAGAGACAGAATATTCTAAAAGCTACACAGTTTTATTTAAAGCAATGTGTGTGGCCATATAAAGCAATGGTTTTCAAACTTTTTTGACTCATGGAACCCTTAGAACTATAAGGTGTTTTCGTAGACCTCATTCCCCCTCACACCATCCTCTTAAAAGAATAAAAATAATATTTAAAGTAGATTACAGCTATAGGTACTTTATGTAAAAGCAATTAAAAATTGTTAATAAGAATTTAAATCTAATTTTAATATAATTTATTCATTAATAATATTATTTTGAGATTCAAGTTTTCACTACCCATGCATTATAATTAGTAACTGGGATATATGTGCTTTTGCATTTTGCTACACAAACTGCCGAAGTCTAGGTCTATTGAAATTGTCTACAGGCTCTTTTCATATTCTACGTTTAATTTCTTTTTATATTTTTTTTGTTGCAACTACACGTTGAAAAAAATCAACTGAATTCTGAATGGCATTAAAATATTTAGAGCTGCGTGTTAAATCCTGTGTATTTTGGATGAATTGCAACCTAAAATTTAGGAGCTGCTCTTGCTTGAATTTTAATTTTGACATCGAATCTGTTAATAAGTCGATAAGTTATTCCCTCTTCTTCATTACATGTGTTCCCCCCCCCCACAAATGAACAAAGTGCTCTTTCCATTTTCCATTATTTCGTGGAATCGGAATAGTAAACACTATAGAATATTCCTAATATACTAGGTAGTGCATATAAGGAAAAAACGCTTTAATATTCTTTTATTACAATATTATAATAGTTTAAAAAGTATTGTCAAATATAAAAATAGGAATAACTGACTTATCTTAATGACTAAGAGGAGCTTTAGGTACTTAGGGCAGTAGTGCACACAAAAATTTTTCAAGGGGGGTGTCCATGGTAGAAAGTCTCCCAACTCGTCTCTTACCTCAAGACAACACCAATTGATTCTTCTGATTTTGTCGATTTTGTTAATAAATAAACAGTAAAAAATAAATTATTGAATTAATAATTAGGATTAACTAATAAAATAAATTGTTAATTACAAATACTTAATTAAAATTTATGTTATATATATATATATATATATATATATATATATATATATATATATATATATAGGATTATCTTCAATTAAAAAGAAACTCAAGGGCTTTGGGGGATGTCCGGACCCCTAGGACACCCCCTTGTGTGCCCCACTGACTTACGGTTACACAAACTTCATAAAGAACTTCAATCCATTTTGCATACACATTTCTAATTTTCTTTTCGATTTTTATTGTGACTCGGGGAACTCCAGGGCTCCGTGTAACACAGTTTGAATACCGCTGATATAAAGCAATGAAGTTTGAGATATTCGGTGTAATATTTCGGATCTTTGTTAGTTGGCGAATCAAGATGTGAATATATCATATTAATTTAGCCGTCAGCTACGTTATAAAAGTGTTTCAAGTGTTATTAAAAATATGGAACAGACTTCTCTTATGGAGGAGGTTACATTCTAAAAACATGTGGACGAAAGCACCAAGGTATGATAAAAACTAAATTCCTATTTTAAAAACTCAAATTCCGTTGGTCTATGGGAGGATTAACCCCCAAATCCCACCACTGTATGGAACCCATATAAAGAAGATTCAGAATCGAATGTACCCTCTAAAATTGTAATTCAGTCTTGGAGAATCTTTAAAAAAATTATTTGTTAAAATGTTTGATAAAAAAATTTTTTAACCTTTTTCTTTCAAACGTTTTATGCTAATTAATATATATTGTTCTCCTAAAGTCTCATAAACTCTAATGACAGGAAAATAATATTAAATTATAATGTCGTGTTTTTACCTGATGGGTTTTACGTTAAAACAATGAGGCCTAAAAAATATTGTCAAAAGTATAAAATAATCTAAAACTAAATGAATAAAATCGAAAACTTTTCTTATAAATTTATGACAAAATTTCAAGTAGAAAATTACAACAACTTGAAGAATTTTAGTAAGCTAATTCAAAAGCTTGCAGACATTCACTTTTTCGTTTGGCAACATGATGTAAAATCATGATAACAGTCTTTACCTGAAGTTACCTTTGGAACTCAATCTTATGTATTCATTTGGTATTTGTAATCCTTGACTGCAGCTAACTTTCGTCAGGGATCAATATGTTACCCTATGTAAACTATCTTTTGTATTGGTTTGGTATTAGTGATTCTTGACTATCAATATGTTACTTTGGTACTCTATCTTATATTTTTATCTGGTATCGATTCTTGAATACAGTTACCTATAATCAGGGATCAACGTGTATGATGTCTAACTATAGTCAAGGATGAATATGATATATCTATCAACGGAATAACTTTCAACTTTAAAGAATACTTAAGTAGTAGCATACACAAGTGTGACTCCAAGAGATAATTAATTTTAGCATAAAGATTATTCACACCTCGACCGTTTCTTCCTCGTTTTTTTATATGTAACCCCTCCTATGAATGTAGTCTGTGCAGTGGAATAACGAAGAAATTAGGACCTACTGCAAAGTCAGGGTTTCCTTTAATACTTTATAAATTATCTTAAATACGTGCTTAACGTTTTTTTAGGCTTTGGGCCCCCTAGAATCCGGGCCTCCCCGCGATGCGGGGGTGTACGTTACGCAACTGAGTCCGTGTACACCACTGAATGCTTTCTCAAAAGGAAACAACTTCGCAACTAAATATTACAGGTTCAGTAAATTGAATGTATTCTAAAAAGATCTTCATGATATATTCTACCTTAAGTCTTATTTTTTTTAAAAAAAATCACTAATGTTTAAAATAATTAAAATACTATTAATTGTGTATTGACTGAGGTGTCATTTTATAGTTATTTTGAATCAATCTGTATAAGATAAAAATATCAAAACATTAATTTTTCAAAAATGCTTTTATGAGACACTTAGAAATAAAAATTAACTTTTTAACATTTAAAGTAAACATGAAAGGAAGGGAGAAGCATATAGATATCTTTTGGTTATCGAATTACTTCATAGATGGCGCCATGATTTCAATAAGAATTCATCCGCTTGGAAAATGTGAGTGGTAAGGTTTGACAAATAAAATAAAGCGACGCATATGAACGTCGCTCTCTATACAAAATTCATGCGCGGGGAATTTAGCCGGAACTTACCGGTAATCCGTCAAAGCCCTACCGTAGAGCCGTCAGAAGCGAGTGAACCGTTCTTGACGAGAAACAAAAATTTTAAATATTCAAAACCCTTATGTTACGAAGTAACCAAGGACTCCATTTTTCTGATATTGCCAACAGCTCGCAATCTACGGCAACATATCCGGCCGATATTTTGGCAACTTGTTAACTTGCAATCAAATGCAACGGGGCCAGGGAAAAATTGAGCTTATAAGTATCTAGTTCCACGGATTTAAATCAATTTATTTTCGATATAAAAGTCATTAAATTTTCTATTGGCATTAAATTGATAAAAAAGAAAGTTGAGGCAGAGTTACATTCTGATTTTACAAATTATGCGCGAATTTCAATTAAAAGAATCATAAACAAGCTCAAATTGTATGAAATAATAAAGAATCTCAATTTTCAGTTTAATAAAATTATAAAGAATCCCGAATTTTTTATGCAAGGAAATTATAAGGAATTTTTTTCTAATAAAATTCTCAAAGAGTATTTGTGTTACTAATAGTCTTTTTTCTCTTCATTAGTATTTTTTCATTTAGATTAGTAAATATTAATTTCATCACTACATTCATAAGAATAAAGAATATTTACTTATATCTACTTTCAGAATCTTAATCATTTTTGATCGAAGGTTACATATATACCAGCGTTAGCTAACGTCTAGAACTTCATGGACCACTAAATGCAGAATTTTATTCTTCACTGACCACTCTATGGTGCACCACTAATTTCACTGACCACCAAATGGTGGCCTCCTATAACTATATTGTCACTTATTTATTTCTATTTTTACATTTCCATATCACTGAAAAACTTCACGAAAGCTAAGAACAAACCGGCAACTCAAAGCAATATCAACAAACTTAAGTGCTTTGGTGCCAATTTACCATGGTTAAAAACTCTCACTTTGAAATGTCACTAGATACAGTGGCAAAAGTAGTTAATAAGTCGCTAAACACAGATGAAATTTCGCTAAATGTAGTAGCTAAAATTTGAAAAAAGTACAGTCTATATTCCATAATACGTTTTGTTACTGGTCATTTTTGAACCTGAATCTTCATAAAAATAGAAAGTTTCAATTTTTCCTAATTTTCCAACCATCAAAATTTTTTACAGACCACCAGATGGCAACCGCTGTTATATACAGTCTAATACCTGGTATCGCTTTAAATTTATCAGAAAATACAAACAATTCACCATTAGAATTAAGAAATTAGTTTTTGATGATTGCTAGATGTTTTTCCTCATTTAATAATTTACTGATAAGAATCCCTTCCAGTGGCGCACACAAGGAGAAGGGGGGGGGGGCTGTCCTCAGGTTCGGACCCCCCCCTCCCCCAAGCCCTTGATTTTTTCTCTCGATTGATTATAATCCTATGTAGAAAGAAACGATAAAATTGAAAAAGTATTTGTTGCTAATAATTTTATTAATTAATGCTAATTATTCATTCAATAATTAATTTTTTACAGTTTTTTGTTCCCGAAAATTGACGAAATCAAAAGAATATGTTGTGCAGCGTATTGAAGCATGATTCTAGAATAGTGGACTTCCGACTCTGGACTCCCCCCCCCCTTGAAAGATTCCTGATCCCTTCCATTATATTAATTGATAGAATTTATATTCTCTGAATGCTATCTTGAACATTTTAGGGGATCACATCCATGCACATGCAAATTCAATAGTGGTATCTTAACACCTCTTAAGGCCCTGGGCTTTTATGTAAATGTAGGCCCCTCTCCTCCGACCCTTTTTAGTTGACAGTACAGCATACATTGTCAAATACTATTACAAATGATAACCCATAACACACACACACACACACACAAATAAATGTGCGTAACTCACAATCTCACAAAACTATGCGCAATCCAACTCGCGCGGGACTTAGGCTTATTCCCAAATGATGGTCATAACATAACAATACAGTCTTATTAATGTTGCCATTTGACCTTCAGTTCGAAATTCCCAGTTTTTCGGAGAATATGTCAAGGAATAACATTTGAAGATTAAAATTTTTCTGAGGCGGGATATTATTGAGGCCAAACCTAGAGCGAGACTTTGGACCCAGTTGGCCCCTGCCTTAAAATGTCTCTGAGATGCAAGGTAAAAACCCAAGTATGAAACTAAAAGATAAATATACGCAATTAAAATGTAAAAATAATGGTAATGATAATTAATCTTTAAAAAATTCTCAGTACTTACCTGCTTTTATACCTTAAAACTACTTATTTAAGCCAAGTACAAATTTTTTTCTTGTATTCCAACTAATCATAGAATAAATATGAACAGTATTACAACAAAATCAACAATTTTAAAGACATTTTCTCCATTTTAGTACGGTCCCTTCAACACCTTCCATGGTGTGTATACCTCGAACAAGAGCTCAAAAGATATTTATTGTATAGCGCATGATAACAGTGTGACGAGCAATGACACCAACGCATCACCTGACGCTATGCCTTTCTCACTCTAGGGACACTATAGTCATTGCCACGCTTAAATAACAAGTCTTCATTAATTATTACTCAGGCAGATGTTTTTCTGAACGACACAACACAAAAACAGTGTATCTAAAGAATTTATTTATTCATGGAACTAAGGTTGAATTTTTATGGCGACATTCACTCTAGAAAGAGGTTCAATTTTAGGCGGAAATATATAAGCTCTATATTTTTCTGGAGGAAATTTGTGGTAAGCTACAGAGTTTTAGATAAACAAGATTTTTTGCTTTTTGATGGAAGCATGGAGAAGCAATGAGTGGGTACAGTATGTTATGAAAAAAATATCAAGTATAAATTATCCGACATCCAGGATTTTTTATAAGTTTTTTAAGTTCATTTTAGTTAAGATTCTTCAGCATAAATTTATATAAGAATAATATAATATGATCTATATAATTTAATTCTAAGTTATATATGTTAAGAAATTATTTATTTCATAACATAGCTTACAAGGTGTTCAATTTCCTTACAACATAGTACTTCACACCCGTCTGAAACTGTAATGATAATTTATTAATTTCATAATCTGTTATTATCAGTCATATCAGCAGAGACTTTTAATTATTACACATTTAACTTAAAATCACTCTCTTATTCTGACTGGTAATTTACTTCATCCTTAACACATGAATGGATAAAATGACATATTCTTTCCTGAGAAATTTCATTAATTACGCTTAATTAATCAAAATAAAAAGCATTTCTTTAATTATACGTTTAACTTGTAATCGCTCTTATCTTGACTGATCTTTTACTTTATTAATATATGAATACTATGATTAATACAATGACTTATTCCTTCCAAGGAAATATTCATAAATTACGCTTAATTAATCAAATTAAAAAATATTTCCTGAGTAATTATCTTTATGCTATGCAATGGCTCTTTACCCAGTAAAAAATCATCGGATTTCTTTATGTAAAAAATACTGCGATAGCTTATTTAAAGAAATATGATTTTGGAAAGCAATTGTTTAAATCACATTTTCAAGGGTTCCATTTTTCCTGGGAAATATATTTAAATTAATTTTTCAAAAAATAAAGTTCTCATGAGAGACTCTCTTAATTATCGCTATCGTAATTAAGGGCCTTAATTAAGCTTATTATTTAGCAAAATATAGTATCTTTTGTACCGATTTTATTTAGTCATATTTCGTTAAATTTCTCATACAGAAATTCCCTTATCATGCTCGTTATTTTTTCAGAAATTTTTAGATTATTATAACTATAACAGAACATAAATTTTCATAGGTCTTTATGCAAGCACACTAATAAAAAAAAAACGGTATGTTATTACATAAGTAAAAAAAAAAAAAATATCTGTGATGTATTATATTGCACCAAGCATTGAAATGGGAAATAAAATGCTTTATTGCATAAATGGCTTTCATCAAACAAATTTCAATTTTATTATATTGGTTTTTGCAACACAAGTAAACGGTAACAATACTAAGTAAATTTTAGTTATAAGCTAGCTGTTAAATTGCAGTAAGAATAATAAAACAACTAACTATTACTGTATTATTGCATTTTTCTAAGACAATAAACTATGATTGTGCTTTAAAGATTTGTTATTAAAAAATTAAAATCTTAAGAATTTAAGTTTTATTTATAAATTAGAAAACGCCTAACAGTTTACTAAAATGAGCATAATTTGAATCTATTTTAGGATTTAATTCTGCGTACTAACTAACCTTTACAAGCTAACAAAATGCGAGCATTTTTTTTTTTCTTCTTATCTTCAAGCATTTTATTAACACAATTATGAATACTTAAATTTTGCAATAAAACTGTTTGATGGTTACGATGTTTCATGCCTCTTTGATAATCATTACAAAAAAAATCAGAATATATGTTTTTATGTGCATAAAAAGGCAACATCAAACTTTTATCGGTTTAAAATAATATATATTTTTTGAAGCATACGCCATTTTTTAAATTTTACTGGGGCATTGTTTTCAAATAATTGTGTATTATACTGGCTCTTTTTCTTACAAAAATATAAGATATCTCTTACATGAAAGAACTATATATCTCACAGAAATAAATTTTAATTTCGATTTAAAAAAACAGTGAATATAAATTTGTCGGAAGGGATACCTACTTTTTTTAAGAATGGATATGAATCATGTTTAATGACATATGATTTCATTTCACCTATAAGGCCACGTTTAACAAAATGCATTTTTTATTGATTTTTTTAAATCAGTTTTTTAGAGCAGGCGTTGGCAAACTATAGTACGCGGTACATTTTTCAGTGGCACTCTGCACTATTCAACAAATTTATTAATTTTTGAGTGGACGGAAGTTGATAAATTTATAATGGATTTTATTTGACAAACAACTTCAGATTTATGGACATTTAGGAAATTACGAAAAATCTGAAAGATAAGATAAATTTACATCTATTTTGTCAATTATTGAATGTAATTCCAGGAGAGATTTGATTATTCGAAGAGAGAAAGTTTCATGCACTCTGCTTTGTCGCTTTTTGTTCAACATATCGAAGTAAAAATTCTATCCTCCTATGAAAAATATTTCAAATGCTCCAAGAAATTGTTTAACAACTGAGTACTCAGAATAGCGTCAAATTGAAAGTCACAAATTACACCCCTGGTTGAAAACAGAGTAGTACAAACTCTAGGTTCGCATTAACAATTTTATTTATCCTTTTATTTAACTATAATGAAGGAAAATACTTATAGTTTATGTTGCCTATTTCTTATTTTAATAAGTATGTTAAAAATACATAATATATGACACACAATTATAACTTTTTTATTTTTGTAGAAGAAATGGTTGTATTTTAGGCTGTTTTTTTCCCCTTCATGATAAGAAATATTCTTAAATGATGCAAAATTAATATGTAATGAAACTTTAAATTATCTATGTTATTGACCTCTATTATCTTACTCTGTATGCATTATCGCATGAATTTAATTGTTTCTAAAATGTCCTACTGTATGGCACGCTGAATCATATTGGTAGATTGGTTTGGCATGCTGCTGCTAAAAGGTTGCCTACCCCTTTTTAAGAGTAATGCGAAGAAAAAAATTAAACCAAAGTTCTTATACTAAAATTTTTTTTATTTTCTCTCAAATGTTTAAAATTTATATATTTTCAATTCTGATTTAATATTTATTTGATATGATAGTGATACAAAATCTCCGATATAAGTTGAGATTTATTTTAAAGGATCAACTTCCTTTCTCTTTGCATATCTTTTACTGAAAGACAAACCATTCTTTCTTCTCCTAACTTTCATCTAGCTCTAAGATTTCACGCTTCGAACTCCTAAGTTGTTAGACTTGGTAGAGGCTAAAAATCGCCTTACTAATGCGGAAAGATTCCTTATCCTTCTTGTATTTCAATAGAAACAAGTGGAAAACCGATTTAAAACCACTTAAAGCGAAAAGTTTTTTCAGTTAAGTTGCATTTGGATTGTGTGAGTTCCAATAAGACGAGTTAATCTATGATTACCTCTATGGGGTACTCAGTGAAGCGAAATCACCGATGATTTATGATAGTTAAGCCTGTTGTTGAGGAAATCAGAAGCTTGTTTTGTGCACTGGAAGTAGGGATCCTCTAACTTTTCAAGTTTGAAGTAAGTTAGCAGTAGTACTCGTACATCAATTCGGTTTAAACTAACGTTGCCCAAATCAATGTTAAATAACGCATAAAAAGAATATTGTGTAAATTTTACAATGTTTTACCTAATAATAATGAGTAATGGTTTTTTGTGGGTATCTGAATGTGTAAATACAGCTTAAAATATTTGGAATGCACATCATTCAGAATTTATATTTCTTTTGTATATTATATTGTTAGGTAAAATTCCTTCTTTAAAAAAATTTTCTCGTGTATTTTTGAAAGAAATTTTAAAAAATACAATTTTTATAACAAGTTCACACATTTCCTACAACACTATGTAATACATAATTTTTGTTTAAAAGTAACTTCTTTTAACATAAGACTAAAAACTATATAATCAAGAATATTTGTAAAATTCAATGTCGGAACAGAAAAAAGTCATTAAATCTATTAAAATAACTGTCAAAAAATATTGTAACAAAGTAAATTATGAACTGAGTGAAAATATTTTTGTTAGGTCAACTCATGATTTTATTCAGTTCTATCGATTCTAATTTTTAATCAACTCCATCTTCATTCATCGAAATTTATACAAACATTTAAGAACTGAAATAAACTGCATTTTATAGCTTTCTTGTTTAAACTTTCTAGCTTGGTAATTGAGAGAAAATATGATAGGCTATATATGCAGTTATGCAAATAGGGTCTACAGAAGCTAGAAATATAGAAGCAAATTGAATAATAATAAAACTGTATAGGCATTAACGATACAGTAATACTTCGAACTCACTCGATAAGTAATATCTGCGTGTAAATCGGGGTATAATTTCGCATATAAATACACATAAATTATTTTTAGGTAAAGCTGGAGACGAAAGAAAATAATAGTTAAGAAAGAAATTAAAAAGAAAAAGAAAATCTTACATAACACAGAAACCAAAATTGCAATTTGATGTAGGTTTCATTAAATCTAACAAATGTAGTCTGTTGGCGCAAAGTTTTTTTTTCTTTCTCGCAAAATTTCCTCGTAGCATGCTAATAATTTTTTCATTTCTTGTTTTGTTGAAAAAATACGATTTTCTCTCGTTGGAGTAAATATTCTCTAAAATTCTTAACCCCTTTACAAATAAATTGAGGCCTCCTGTAAAATTCCCAACACCGTTATTCCATCATCTAATTGAACTAGGTCTTAAGACATAAATTCTGTAATGTCTTGCTCTTGTTCATGCATTTCTTTGAGCTCATCAATTGTCAGCTCCTGTATGTGGGAATACAGGAATTCTTGAAAATATTATGATAAATTAAAATAAATATTCATGGTTAAGTGCCGATTCCAAGCGATATTTCCGAACGTGTACATAGCTAAACAAGAAATGGGGAATGAATAATCGGGTTGTGTAGCGCTCACACAAGAAAAGATTTAGAAATCGTGTAGCTCTGGGATAGCGTAAGTCGACGTATTAAACATAACATTTTAGAAAAATAACATTTCAGAGATTTCTTCTACGCGATTTTAAAAAATATGCCCACCCATACACATATAATTGTTATCTGTGTTCACCACTACTACACGTTCTTGTATTTAAAAAATAATCGAGGTCCAACACCAATAGCCTTCGTGTTGCTTAAAAGTGATACGTTAATTAAAATCAATAAATCAGTTAAAAACACAGTTAAATCTTGATAGTATATTCATACATTCCTAACTAAGGTCCCTTTAAGTTATTTTCTATTAAAAAGGAAGATAAGTAATTTATTAGCTTGATTGATATCTAAGTAAAATGTTCAAAACCGATTACCTCAATAAGCTAAAAATGTACTTGTAGGTAATTATTTTAGACTAGGTGTTTCTTATTTTATAGTTATTCCTTTATTTATGTACATTAAAACATATTTATGTTAAAGTTCAAGTTTTTACGAAAACCTTTATGTACAAAAAAAAAATATTTATATGTATAGAAATCTGTATACATAAAAATACACAAGTTTACTAAACAAAATTTATAAGAATATTTAAAGGTTAGAGTGAAGTTCTGACATCTGCGTGTCTAAGAAAATTTATTTTGCTGTATTTATTTTTTATAGGGTTAATTCTCAGCTTCTATCCCCCCGGCTGGGTTATTTCTTTCAAAGTTTCCTTTTGAAAAATGACAAGTTGAAAGCGTCAGTTTTTCCCCTCTCTCAACGTGCTGTTATTTTATGTCTCGTTTATTTTCTTTCGTTAAACTTTTTTTTTTTTTTGCACTTTTATTGATTAAAATGAGGTAGGCTGGTAAACTATTTTTTAATGCGCTAAAAAAATTTTCTTTGACGTTAAAATAGACAAGTTAAGATTTCGGAAATTATATTTTAACAGCTTTTTCTAAGATTTATTTTTTGATGGATGTAAGCTCCTCCTTACAGTTTTATCCATGCGCAGTTTTATGAGGGTCAAACATAAATTTAGCTCAATGTAATGTTTCGGGCGCATAGTTCTTTAATGAAAAAGGAAGTCTTAGTTTCGCTTATGATAATATGGAAAAAAAATTCGAGTTCACGCTAGAAGAAATTGTGATGCACAGGTTTTTTTAAAAGCGCAAATAAAGATGATAATAAAACGAGGGAATGATGCAGATTAAAATGAAAAGTAATTTGGTATTTATAAAATACCTGAAGTATCTACAGGTTTTATATAATAGTCAAATCTTATTTTATTTTATCTAAGAATCAAAGAAAAAGCAAACGAATTATCATATCAGTTTGAAACTTAGAGAAAAAAAAATCCAAACGTAGTGTGTATATATGTAATGCGTTCATCTTTGTCGAAAGTAGTCGAGATAAAAAAAAAAGACCGAGTAATAAAGAATTTACTTACCGTAAAATTCGGCGCATAACGTGCACTTTTAACACAAAAAATAAGCTAAAAATTTACGGATACGTGTTATAAGCCTGTTATAAAAAGGATAGCTTCAAAAATAGAAAAAAGGAGCTTTAAAAAAATTAGACTACTACATATCTGAACACAGTAGCGCACTCAGGAATTTTTCAAGGGGGGTCCAGAGTCGAAAGTCCACTATTCTCGTATCATGCTCCAATACGCCGCCCAGCATATTCTTTTGATTTTATTGATTTTCGGGAACAAAAAACAGTAAAATATTAATTATTGAATGAATAATAGCATTAATTAATAAAATTAAGAATAAAAAACAAATACGTAATTAAATTTTACGTACTATATACACAGGATTATTATCAATCGGAAAAAAAAAAATCTAAGGCTTTGGTAGGGGTCTGGACCAGAGGACCCCCCTTGTTTGCGCCACTGTCTGAACACTGTTTACTTAAAAGAAATAGCATACTTAATGAACTTAAAGGGTTTTATTTCCAGAAATATACTATTTTTTTCCAAATCTTTGGATAATACCCCGAATAAATGACTTCAAAACATAAGAGCATTGCATACATACATTTCAGGTTTCTTCGTAAAAGGGTGTTATACGGTTAACATCCCTAAAGATTAAAAAATACAGCTTGAAAGTATAGGTATGGATTATACGCCGGGTCTACGGTAGGTATTTTAAACATTGCAGAGAAAGGATCCATCTATGTAAAACAACAGAAGGGAGAATTCAGCATCCTCTCAGCAAGAGTGCCAAAAATCAAGAGAGGAAATTATTCCTTTTCTACATTTGAATACAAGGGAAATATAATGGGAGAAAAAAATATAATTCCGATTGTGTTCAAGTAAGGGAAAACATAAGTTATTTATAAAAATTACTTCGGAATTTCAGGGAAAAGTTTTAAATCTCTCAGTAGACACGTGTAGGTTATTATGATATTTTTTTTTACTAAGAATAGCAAATAAATCAGTCAGAAATTCAAGGTTTAATCCTTTAAACGATGAACCACCAGTAAATCTGTCATACTTTAGGTTTTAACCCTCTAATACTGAATGAAATTAGACTATCATCTTCGAAATAAATAGGGTATTCGTAATTATGATTTAGATATTAAAAATAAATAGTATTTGAATTTTAAGTAAATATTTATTTAAGTTATTTCATATATATATGCTAATTTTCAATAAAACTAAAGAAGAAAAGAAAAAAATAGAAGTATCACCATACAGTATAGGTCAAAAGTAAGTTAGCTACAGTAGTACAATAGCAAACTCTTAGCCTTAGGAACTTATATATATGTATATATATATATATATATATATATATATATATATATATATATATATATATATATAATATATATATATATTAGCATTAACACTTTTACTATCCACGAGATAGCTTGAATAAATATTTTAGTAACTGATTAATATGTTTTTGCTATTCATATAAATACACTTGTATATGCATCAAATACACATACATATCGATGATTCTATATATAATCTAAAATATATAAATAATACTTATCGATCATTGGTATTTAGTTTACAAAAGTATAGTTTGGTATTTAGCTTTTAAAAGTTACAGTTTTAACTATCCCTGATTGTTAAAAGCAATCTATTCAGTATCTGTAACTAAAATTTGCTTTGAGTACATCTACGAAATTGAAGGTTTGAGTCAAAGTATTATATTCCACATCAAAAAAGCTATGTTTTAACTAGGAATATTCAATATCTATAGTTAATCTGGGATTTTTAAGTGATCGTTTTATTTGAACAAATATTATTAAGGAACGAAGTTTTTTGTATTGAAAAATAAAAACAACAATGCATTCTGCTTTCATTCACATACAATTGACAAAGATGGCTTAAAAATTATTCAACATTTACACCATTTTGCTTTTAATCCTAGAAAATCAATACACACCTGGGTAATTCGGTCTTAACGAAATTTTTCGTTAATGTTTAAAATCTCGGGGTAAAATTATGAAAAGCAGAGCACGTATTAAGTAATTCATTACCACTAAATGGCTGAAAAAAATTATTGAAATTTGAATCAGTTGATCTAAAAAACACAATAAAAACAACAGCAACAAAAGAAAAAGGAAAAGAAATGACGAAAATTTCCCATCAATGACAAACTCTTCATTGCTTACACAAAGCACTTCAGTCATCCGTCAAACAACTCCATTCATCTAACCCTGAGATGGATAATGGCAACATGGAATCGACATTCTTACTTAATATAAAACAGAGTGCATTTGTTAGGTTTCCCCAAAGCCTTTGTCTCACTCAATACAAAATGCCTCTAATATTCTTTACACTGTAAAGTATTTAGTAATTAGGTTTTCTCGGTTTTCACGAGACATTTTCATAAATTTACAGCCTTTTACGGCATCAATGTTTCCTGACAAAGATGAATCTGTGTGATTCTAGCTGTGCAGCCAACAACCGGAAGATTGGGAACATCGGTCATTTAAAAGAACATTATTTTTGTTTCGCTACGGTTGAAAGCGGTTTTTTATTCGATTATAATTGAAGCAGCGATAAGGCTTGTTATCAATTTAGCGTGATGGTCGATCTTTCAATTCGATTACAATAGTTTGTCATGCAAAACACATTTTTGATTGATATGTATGTCTCTGGCCTCCACGAAGTTGCTTTGAAAAAGACATGGCCGCTTACGATATATTTGAATCATGCTTCAATGCTTGAATTTTCTCTATGATTCATTTAAGAAAAATGTGTTACTTTTTATTATCTAAACGAGTGTGAAATTTCTTGTGATAAATCGGCATTTATAA
>BMAO01023273.1:0-20456 GCA_019973975.1 Trichonephila clavata | reverse complement strand
AAAGAAAGATGTTTTCGAACGGGTACGATACTAGGAGAGAGAGAAGGTACAGGCGTGGGTTGAAGGATAGTATTAAAACTTTGTATAGAGTTGTTGCATTTTATATCGCTTTGCTAGTTTATGTCAGTCACATTTAAAACTCCTAGATGTTTTTAATTTGTATTTGAATGATTTGGTGACACTAATGATATGTCATGTTTGGTGGAAACTGCTGGATAAGTTTGTCCTGTGGCTCTTTGTTTTATACATAATATCTAATTCAGATGTGGCAATCTGTTGTTTAACCCTTTAAACGGTCAATTTGTTTTGACCAAAATATTGAAAAAAGGCACATTTTTTATTGCATATAACTAAGCATAAATGGAAAGATTTTATTTTAATTTTCAATTTTATAGTTTTCACTATATGTTTTATTTTATAATTGTGGCACACAAAAACTCCTAAATGTTTGCCTTTTATTACACTCTGCTTACTATGAAGAAAGTTTCATATATTTAAAAGAATTTCTATATATATATATCATACATACAAAAAACTTCATGTTCGTACATCTATTTTGAACGTATGCTGATTTTGTGTGTGTGTGCATATATATATATATACACACACAATTTGAAATATGGTGTAATAATGTCTAACATTGTAAGGGGACAGAGATAATTTCGTTTTTTTAAATTATCATTACATTTTTTTTCTTCTCAAGCAACAAATTGCACATTGCCTTTCCAATCCCTGTTCCTTATCGAATATTTTCAAAAATCTAAATTTCTTCCTTCAGTGAAATTCCTATCTTCACTCCAAAGAAAATCCCGTATGAGAAGTATTTCAGTACCATGGACAATCTATATCTCTTAAAAACACTAGCTAATAATCTCACTGTAAGAATTAAAAATATGTGCAAATCAAAGATAAAAAAATATCAGTGTTCGTAGAGCGTACGGGCAAACCAGTTAAGGAATTAAGAGTGTTTTGTGTTACTCAGTAAAGCATCTGAACGTTTCTCAGTCTTGTCTTTAAGTATTTATAACAACACTGATATGCTATTTAGAATTCTATTTTAAAAAATTGAAATGAACTGCTTTTATATGTTGGTGTTTAAATAAACACAGTGGATTTCTTTTTTCCGTATTACTATTCTTTATTATTCATATTCACAAAATATTTATTAATACTTTATAATGCTTTTAATTTTTTATTCATACATCATTTGCTAATAAGGAAACTTTAAAACAAAAATCACTGGATTTTTTTAAAAAAGTTTTTAAAGTTTATAACTTTATGAAATATATATTGTACGGATTTTTTATACTATGTTTAAATCGTTTTGCTCATAGTGCATCACGTGCAATTTCAAAAATTAAAATTTTTGTTTAAGCTTTGTGTTAAAGTATTATGACAGCTTTGATGTGATTTTAAGTTAAACATAAACACACACGTACAATTGGAAAAAAAATAGTTTGTTCTATCATTACTCTTTACAAAAATGCAAACAATTGTTTGGTTTATGTCTTTTGTAGCTATATTTTACGCTATATATGTAATAATAACAAATTAAAGCGTCACTCGAAAAGTATTAGCTATTTTTTTTAATCTCTGTATCTGAATTTTTTCAAAGCTTTAATGGTATTTTAATTTAAAGAGCAGAACTATTAATGTATTTCTCACATTGTTATACTTTAACGTCGGAGTCAATAAAGATTTATATAAAGTTATTATATTCGCGCAGTTCTCCATTATTTTGTGTAATTAAGATTTAAAGCATCAATTGAAATTCCCGGACACGTTTAACCATGCATCTGAATATTTAACTGACTCTAACAACAATTCAATTTTAATACAGGCAGAGATTTAGTTAATGACTTAATTATTTCCTCATAATACCGTTGGTTATTATATTTTCATAGTTTTTTTAAATTTTTTTATGTTCTTATTTTTTTGTGAGAAAAATAATACTATCACTAAGAACTGGGGACTCCTTAAAATGTTTTTTCCCCTTCATATATCTTAAAATTAGCAACGAATCAAACATAATTTAAGTTTAAAAATTAGTGATATCTTCTTTTAAATTTAAGAAATTACTAGGATCTGACAACTTTAATCAGATAAATAAAGCGATTAGCTGAAAGGGGGAGGGGGCAGTTGTTTATTACAAAGGGTAGTACGAATAAACAAAATCAATTTTTTTTCTTATACTGTTAATTAAAGTTTCTTAAGACTTAAAAAAGGAAAATATGAAAAATTTAATGAAGAAATGGTTCCTTATTTTTTTGTTATTCCTATTAAAAAAAATTCTTAGTGAATGTTCATCAGAAAAAAAGTGACTTCGTTAATAATATGATGTGCGTAATGATTATTATATCAAGAGAAAATAATATCAATTAATTACTTTTTAAGATAGATACTATAGGCAAATGAAATAAAGATATAAATAAACTCCCTTTAAAATTCGGAAAAACCCTTTTTACTTCTGAAACATTGATTGAATTGTTTTTAATAGAGGAATTTACCGATGAATTCACACACACACAATAAGTAATATATTTTATTTTTTGTACGTGCTATATATTGTACATGCTATACTGGAGGTGTTCCAAACTTGTTACCTTTGAAATAACAGGTATCAGTTCCAACATATTAACTAAAATCTAGTAAAAGATTCCAGAATATTCAATTCAGTTTTTTAATAGGTTCCAACATATTAATTCAAATCTAGTAACAAGTTCTAGCATATAAATTACAAATCTAGTAATAGGTTTTAATATCCTATTGCTTTTGAAATTTTTTCCATTACCCTACTCAGTAGCACACACAAAATTTTTTCAAGGGGGGTGTCCCTGGTTGAGAGTCCCCCAACTGGTATCATACTTCAAGACACCACCAATTGATTCTTCTGATTTTTTCGTTTTTGTTAACAAAAAACAGTAAAAAATAAAATATTGAATTAATAATTAGCATTAATTAATAAAATAAATTGTTAATTAGAGTATTAAATTTTACGTTATTTATATATAGGATTATCATCAATAGAAAAAACTCAAGGGTATTGGGGGGTTGCTTGGACACCCAGGACACCCCCCTTGTATGCACCACTGACCCTATTAGATCAGAATTAATCATTTTTGAATACAGTGAAAATCGTTTAACACGAAATTGAGGGGACTGAAATACTTTTACATGTTAAACGAATTCTGTGTTGAAGGATATTGCGAAAATAAACCCCATATATTCAACAAAGTTAAGTACATTATAACTCATTTTATTCACATAGAAACATATATACGCCTATATTAAATAAAAAAATCAATGAAACAAAAATACTCTCAAGAACTTAATGAAATTTAATACAAAATTTTAAAGTTCTTTTGTTTTTGATCACCAGCCTTAAGAAGCTCCATCGTTGCCCATTCGGTATAGTGGTTAGCGATGCTGACTGCTGTGCTGTATAGTCTGGGCTTGAATCCCGGAGAAGGCACGGATGTTTGTAAATGTGTAGTGCCTTCGCGGCATGGGATACTCTAAATAGCCATCGATCCTCAAGTTCTCTCGTGAAGTTGGTGGAAGGGGAAGAGAGGTGGAAGGCCCCTGATTAACTCCTCTCTCAAAATTGGAGTGGAAACGGGCTAAGTAATACTGTCACTTGTATGGCGCTCAAAGGTACGGCTAACGACAGGCGTCACTTAACCCTCCGTCACGATGAAATTCGTGGACCTCTATCTGGCCTTTGCCGATCGGGTGACATCAGTAACAACAACAAGTTCCATCTTCATTTTAAGCGAAATAGCAGTTTGCTTTCTTCCTGAGCTCTTTGCCCTTATGCTCGTAAGAAAATTCTGCTAATATGGAAAGAAAATGCGAACCAAACTCACTGATATTTACTTACACTGCGATGTACACGTCACCAAATTTTAATGCCAATTGATGCGAGATGAGATGTTTTTGTGTGCCGTTTCTAGAGATGGAGGATGAAAGTAGCTTAGATAAGCAAAATTATCTTGTCGCTGGCTATTCCGAGGGTAGTTCAAAGCCAAGTTAGTGAACATGTGAAACCACCTCTCTCATTTCGTGGGGTTGGAATTCTCAGAATATTGTTCATTCGCAGAAGGGAAGTTTTTTCGTGTTAAGTGATTTTTGTTCCCTGTTAAGAGAAAAAAATACATGAAAATACAAAGTAATTTGTCGGGACCGTTGTATTATTGAAAATCCGTTGTAACCGATATTTCGTCTTAAGCGTTTTCGTGTTAAACTTATTTTACTGTATATGCTACTTGAATATATGCGTATACGAGTTTGGGATGGTTTGAGCTTTCACCCCCATACATCAACATATTTAAATTTTTGTGATGAAGATTATGCCTCTGCGCTTCCGTACTTTTGTCTAAATATTTTTAAGTATACTCCTCCCTCGTATTCTCTACTGATACCCTTATTGATTCAAGAATTGTGTAATGTGAATCCAAAATTTATTTATATTTTGCGCAATTTGTTTTGTTTATCTTTTCTTGGGATGTGAATTTAAAATAGCTGCTGGATTTGGGTCCAAAGGACAAAATATTAAACGCTAACGAATATTTGGTACAAATTTTTTATTATCAGTGTTCTGTGAATGCCATTCTCTATTTATAACTCCGTATACGTTCGAAGTTGAAGTATTTTGGTCTTGTTGAATTTAAAATAACCTCCTTAAACAAATATAAAAAAAATTCGATCCCAAGAATGTGTGATGAAAATTTCGGAATACGTTTTTCATTAATCGATAACTAATTTAATAATTACATGGGAAAATATAATAAATTTAGTAAAAAAATAGGCTCTTTGATTTTGAAGTATTTCTATTTAAGTCTCTAAAAACTTATATTTCATATTAAAATGTGTAACATACTTTTTTTTGACATTATATTCAATGAATGCTTTACATTAGTGATACTTCAGGTTGTGGACAACCCAGGAGTACACAGCCTTTTTCTACAAGTCAGTGCGGATTTCCATTGAACATACAATTATCTTTCCTTATAGACCTTAAAAGTACTGTAGAAAACGGGTTTTACACTGGTATTGTAAGATGCGTGATTGACAGACATTGCAAAAATCCAACAATCGTTTGTGAGTTCATGTTAAGCAAATTCCAAGGTAAATACGCGGTAGGAGCG
The DNA here is from genome assembly GCA_019973975.1 of Trichonephila clavata. Classification (NCBI taxonomy): domain Eukaryota; kingdom Metazoa; phylum Arthropoda; class Arachnida; order Araneae; family Nephilidae; genus Trichonephila; species Trichonephila clavata. Next base: position 15,309 of record BMAO01023273.1, on the reverse strand, counting down.
AAATCAACAATCGAACCTTAACAAAACGCCAAATTTCATTTATATTTCTAATATTGCTTTTAGTGATTGTCTCAGTAACCCTGGCAGTTTCCAAGGTGAATAAACTCGTCCTACTTTTTAAGGCAACTCTTTAACATATATCGCAGATGAATATCAAACCCGCACATGCGCTCAACAATTTATCGAGTACTGTGTGATTCACTCCTTTTTCACTTCATATATTTTTTTAAATAGCAAAGCTCATTTGTGTATATAATGATTTCTTCACAAGGGAGGTTCTAAATTCAGTCAACGTCATAAAGAAGAAACCTCCAGAGGTAAGTTGGAGGGGAAAACGAGGAAGAATCCACTACGAAACTATTGTGAATAAAAACGATTTACAGTTTTCTTTGTTACACACACACAAATGTTTATAATCCTCTCTGATAACCTTGAATTTTTTTATCCTCTTGAAACAATTAATTTACGCGAAGAAATATTTCCTGTATCTAATTGGAAAGCAAATAATCAGAACTAAGACTACAAAAATATTGCCATAAACGTTAAGGCGTCTCAGGGTGTTAAAATGTTTCGAGAGCACAAAATATGAACAATTTTCAACTAGAAATAATTCTTTGAGGTTAAAATGAAATAATTTGATTCTTTTACACATTTTTTATAAAGGAATAAAGTTTCAAAAAGAATAAAATATCTAAAATATAATCATAATTTTAAAAATAATAAGCACATAAATATAAGAAAAATTTTTGTAAGAAACAAATAGTAAGTTTTACGACGCGCATGATAATTTCTGAAATAGTAATTCTAATTACTAGCAATAAGTTGATTTATAAAGTCAAATATATCCTTATTACATGGTAGCGATTTTATATAAATAGAATACAAAATAATATTTTTAAAAAATAAAAAAAGTAAATTTCTTAAATTTTTTTTAAAAATTTCATTTTTTTGAAATTTTTCAAAAAATTACAAATATGTAATACTATATAAATAGCTAGTATTTAAAGATTATGATAGATTTTATAACTCTGTAAAGTTTCATGCATCAAAGTATGATAGTTTTTGAAACGCAATGCTCGTACGTGAAAAAAAAACACAAACTGAGAAAAAAGGCTTTAATGTTTTAAATTGAATTTGAGAAAATAAATTTTAAAACTTACATGCTAAAATGCTCCAGGATCATAGGATATACCTTCCTGTTGCTCAAACAGCTCAATTTCTTTACTCTTTTTAATTTTTTTGGCTCTGCGAGCTTCAAACGATGATGCTAAGCTCCTCTTTCTTGACGTAAAGATTTGAAGATTGTCACGTTTAACCAGGAACACACAAACATTTTTGTTAATTTTTAAGCCAAATTTCTCTAAAATAGTAATAAGTATTTGATTTCGATCATTAAATATGCTGGTTGCTAGATTTGCAGCAATCTCTGCAATCTGAAGGCTAGAATCAATCGTCTTAGGACAAAACTTCCAGATTAATGAATTTAATCTTTCATTAGGATTCTGTGTCTTACCTCCTAAACATTTCTTCAGGAGTGCCAGATGAGATAAGTCTGCAAATACAGGCTTAATTACATCTCGAACAGCTTTCGCAACTGAGGGTTTGTGTTTATAATTTTCTAAATTATTATTAATTGCAGCATTATATTTACACCATGTATTTGGATTTGTAGGACAAAACCAGTGCATCGGTTCATCATCGGTGCTGCAAGAATGACCCCAAACAGCCCAAATGGCTTTCTGCATTTCCTTTACACTAGTAGAATTGCATCGAATATCATTACCATAGTAATGCGCAAGTTTATCAAGTAAACTATCAGCTAACCTACCTTTACCGCCTATAGTTTTACCATCACATAATTTCTTTTTACCATATACTAATTTAAGCTTCCTAAGTCTTGTACCCATTCTCTTTTGCACATGGCCTTCACATTCTATTTTCTGAATAAGATCGTCATCGCCATATGGCTTGTTTTCAGAAAGGGCATTGAATGTTTTTGTGTCACCATCTCCTATGTAGTTCGAATATTTCAGGTTGTGAAACTTTTCTGATCAATTAAAAATCCTCAATATCCCGTCAACCTCCATCTTACCAGCAGAGCCAGAATAATTTTTTCTACAAGAAATCTTATGCGCTCTTTGCCATTTATTGTACTTGATACCAAACTTTACCCCTTTATAACTGTCGCATCCTTTGCAAAGTGAGGACATCATTTCCCTATCCAAAACCTTACGTGTTTCGGCCCCTATTAGAGTACATACTCCAATCAACGATGAATGTCTTCTCGTCTTCCAGTCCCCCATCACCACTTACCGTTAAAATGTTATCAGGTGACGAAGAATTTTCGTCGACAGCTGCTCTGTTCATGCATTCTTCGGCGACTTCCTTCATAACAAGTGAAAGTTTATTATTAATAACATCATATGATTTTTGTTCAACAAGATTAGGAAGACTCATTACAGCACAAAAGTTTTTTAATGACTAAACCTTGACCTATGCATCTCATTGCTAAAATAGATCTTCTGTTAATTTCTGGAGCATTATTTTTTTATTCCCAGTGTTTTCACAGCTTGAAAAAGCACAAATACTCCCACAGTTTTTACAATGTATTTCAAAATTCAAACATAAACCACGAGTGGATTTTTCATTAATTGTTAATGGTTTATGACATTTTATACAGCATGATACTGACAAAATAGAGCTAAAGGTTGAAATAAAATCAAAAATACGATATCCTTTGAAGTTTTCCCTTACCTTAACAAGATTTGACTTTAATGAAGTCTGAATTCCTGAAAGTTTTTACTTGAAGCATTTTTCATTCGGCACACTTACTTGTATTTTCATTCTGCACACTTCCTCCTATCTTTCATGACTTCAACATGTGAGTATAACTTACCTTTAAATATTTATTTCCTCTAAATCTTCTTTTCTTGGGGCGATTGCCCAATAATCTTTTCAGAGTATCCATTAATCAAAAGCTATTTGTATAAAACAACAAATATCTTCGATTTAGATAAGTGTTTTAAAAAAACGTGTGCTAAAGTAAACACAACAGAATCAAAACACAGCAGAATGAATGTGTTGAGTTGCAGGCTTCCTTCTGATCAACTCAAGCGCTTAAAATATTTCATGAGGCTTATTAAAAACAGAAAAATGAAGCGTAAGCGTAAATCAAAAATAAGTGGGCGTGGCATGTGTCCATTTAAAAGTTGTTATGACTAAATTGCTGTTTGCAATTTTTTGAATAACTTTCGAAGTTTTTAGAGTATTGTCACGTGGTTAGTATCAAAATGTTCAGAAAAAAATGAAGAACAAGATATATTTTTTTCGAAAATTCGAAAAAATAAAAAGGGTTAACACCCTTGAGACCCCTTAAATTAAATATTCCAATTGCATCTTGCTCTCATTAAAAGTTTTAGTTTGGAGAAATAATATATATATATATATATATGTAAGGATAATTAAATTAGATCTAAAATTAAATCGCTAGTCCATTTCTAACTTTTATTTTCCCGTTACATCTTCAAGTATTAAATTTATTACCCAGTTCGGGAATATAGAACACATTGCTCTAACTTTGCCGGCTCCAACCATTAATTTTTATTACCAGTATGTCATCCTTAAATTCTCAAGTATACCTATTCAATCAGAAGCGTACTCAAAGAGCATATGGCTTCAAAAAGGGCCGCCTATTCATATGGTTAACACGTGTCCGTCTCTCTCTCTCTCTCTTACAGACAGATAACAAAATGATCTCATGGAATAAAGACGGTTAAATTAAAATGTCTTGAAGTTATTCAAAAAACAAAGGACATATATATATATGTAGGATTTTAAGTATTAGGGATATAAAATATTCCTTTCAGTGAGGTTACAACCTCACCAATAGATGGCGCTACCAGCAAATATATGCGTCATCCCCCCGGGATGGGGGGTTTTTGAGGGAGAAGCGAAAGCGGCGGAGAACGAGACAGACGTGAGGGAGACAGACTCCGGTTTTACAGGCACGAGGTCACGTTTCGGTCAACGTGGTGGTCAATAGGCTTAGTGGGCTACGTTTTTCGGTCACCGTGGTAGTCGATAGGCTTAGCGACAATTGAGTGTATGCTCCTTGAAATAGCTCATGTTGTAAACCAGTATTTAATCGGAAATCAATCTAATGTTTAATTAAACTAATTTTATCCTAACCAGTTTGTTTCTTTGAATATCAAGATCCTGGACATAGTAACTCACCCCTAGACACCAAAAGAAAAGCTACTTGTATAAGTAAAATACACCCCTACATATATATATGTATATTTACTTAGAATAATACTTTTGTCTCTTTGTGTTTTTGCTGTCAGCTTCTAATTAAATCTTTGTCTTTTTCTAATATGTAACATCGTGATCTCTCCTATTTACTTCATTTCTGGTGAGGGGGATCACACAACTTTTGGCTAAAAGGCATTTCATTTGCAAATTAATTTTAAAAAATTAAATCCATTATTAATGATTCTAATCTTCGCAGTCTTTCGCTGGAGAAAAGTTCAAGTCCGGATCAACGTTTGCAGACCTTCAGATGATTGTTTCCCGGGTGTGGCTGTCCCAGTAACCCCTTTCATTTGTGTCGGAAGATTCTCGTCACCTTCCGAACCGGCTCTTTAAACCCCTTTGTCGAGCTTCTTTCACGCCCCCGATATTATCTTATTAGTAAGCATCAATGATCTGCACCCAGCATCCTCCTTCTTGGTACCAGCTCCATTAGTTCTTTGAGACAAAAAGTCATCATGACTGAGATCAAATACGCCGCCATACCTCGTGCACTATACGGAGGGTATATCAATCGACTTGTTGCCTTGAAACTTGGAATACCCTTCTGGGTATGTCTTCATCACAACACAGGATGACTTTCCTACCATTCAAGTACTTCGCAGCCCACCTGTGCGAAGGAACGAAATAATGGATAACTGTTTAATAGGAGTGTCCCTTCTATAAATTGTTGGGACTAAAAACATCTGAGTGTCTGAGTAGTTAAGAGGTGTGGTAACATCAAAGCCATTTCTAGAATCGGCTCAACATCTGTTTTGCCCAGACGGGAGAGAAGAATACGTGGTCTTTTTTGAAGAATACAATGACCATCTGACCATTCTGCTCACCCCGTGCTTCAAAAATAATAAGTATAGTCTTACGCTGTTCGTTTAGTGAGGAATTGTAATTTACGAATGTCTCCTATACATTCAATGAGTTCGAATCTTAATGTCACTAAAGACTGTCGAGAAGAGATACTGATGCATGTTTAATATGTCAAGGTTCAAAGTATTCTCAATGGAGTGGGATTTTGGAGAGTGAGTTACCTGCTCAGGATCATCCTCGTCACTTGACTGAAATTCAGAATTACAAAGTCATTATGCTTCTTCTAAGTGTGACGTTAATACAAATAAATCAATCAATCCGTATAGTCAATATTCTGGGGTTTTATTCAGGTAGTCAATGGTTCCTGGGGTCTTAAGCTTCGGTATTTATAAGCAATGTTTTAGGGTTTTAACTTTTAATCTTATAGTCAATGTTCTTGGGATTTAAGTTTTAGGTTTAAATATTGGGATCCAATAAGTCGATGAGGAGCATTAACGGGATTAGTCGTAAGAAATTGAGAATCACTCATTTACACATGCACAAGTAGATTTACAGTTGAGCCCCTATTTAACAAATTCATCGGACTGAACATTTTGTTCATTAATTAGGGGTTATTCATTATATCGGGGGGCTCAAACAAAATACACAATTTTTAATTTTGTAAATTCTATTATATAAGCAATTACACTCACACAAAAGAATATCCATAGTTCTCGAAATCACATGCTTTTTATTCAATAGCGAAAAATGCTATTAATGAAGTATTAAGCACCAGTTAAAATCGGAAATTTTAAAATACTGACTAATAGATGTTTGACAATCTTTTTGATTCAAGACTCAAAAGAATTCTTTTTCGACTTTATGCAGAGAAGAAAATACTGCATCATTTGCATCATGTTGCTTGAGGTACTCTTTATTGTTTCCGAACAATATAAAGCAGTAGAAAAGGTAACTGTTTTGATTAGAATTTCATTATCAATTTCTGTATTAGAATCACTATTCACTGGTTGACAAACAAACAATTTCCTCAACTTCAGTAGCACAGATAAGCAGTCCGTTATCAAATGTGTCATAATCGTAAAATACCTCTTGCGTTGCGGAATGGGATGAGATAAAAAAGGAATTTCCTGTCTTTCTCAAGATTCACATGATATCTTACACTCAGGACTTATCTGCACCTGTAAAGTCTAATATTGGTCTTCACCGATTCCCGTTGAAATTTTCTGTAAAAACGAAAAGTCTTCTTCTGTTCCGGACAAAAAGGATATGTCATTTGAAAAAAATTGTTTCCAACTGCTGAAATAATTCGTTAATTCGGGGTTTCTTCTTCTTCAATGGCTCGACAGCCCTAGGTGGGCCCTAACCTTCTCCAGAAGTTTTCTCCAATCATCTCTCCTTTTGGTAACTGCTTTCCAGTTTTCGACCTTTAAAATATTTAAGTCTTTTTTTGACACAGTCAATCCATCTTAACGGGGGTCTGCTCTGAGGTCTATTTCCCATGGGGTTTGCCAGAAAGATCTTCTAGTAGCAACGATCTTCACTCATTGCCCAGCCCATTTAAGTCTCTGTAATTTGACAAATTTTACAATACCAGGTTGTTTATAAATTTTGTAGAGTTCTAAGTTAGATCTTCATTTGGATTTCAGCAAGAATGCAGCGTAAGATCTTTCTCTCGAAAACTCCCAAAGATTCCTCACCACGTAAAGTCAATGGCCAAGTCTCTGATACATAAGTCAGGACACATCTTATAAGACTTTTGTAAAGAAGCAATTTATATATAGTTCTTAATTTGAGAAAACTGGATTTTAAATAGCTCTTCAAGGCATAAAAACTTATATTTGTATCAATGATTCTTTTATAATTATTTATATCAGCTCCCAAATAAGTAACATTTTTAACTTTATCAAATTTATAATTGCTCATTTTTATATGACTAAGTTGTAAGCCGAGCTTTAAACAAGGTAAATAATTCGGGGTTTATTATTCGTTAAACAGGGGTTTTTGCCTTAATTTTAATCAGGGAAAGAGAAAATTCGTTAAATCGTGAAATTCGTTAAATAGGGTTTGTTAAATCAGGACCCGACTGCATTACAATCCATGCTAAATGTGAAACAATTTTGCGAGAAAAGATATATCTTCAATTTATTTGTTTTTAAAAACAGCTCAGAAAGTGTAACTATATGTGAAAAACATTATATCACTATTTTATGTGTGATGTAATTAAAATTTAATTTTTCTTAAAATTGATAATTTATATGGAATTTAATATATTTTGATAAATTTATTTAGATATGTAATAAATAAGATAAACTCCTTTAATAAATAACTACCAGAAACAAAAGGACAGGAATATTATTATCAGTCAATGTATCTGAAACTCTTATCATGATATCTAGAAAACCTTTCACTGGGAGGAGTTTAAATGAGGTTGAGTATGATTGTCGTAATTTCATTCATATATTTTCAGATTTTCAAAGGAAAAGGAAATGAATAGTTGTTAATCATTTAAATACAATATGAAATTGTCTTAAGTATTCTTGTTCATTATAGCAATTTCTTTACCTTGGTTCGCGATGAAAAGATTTTGTTTCAATTGAAGTTTCAGGAATTATTTCCAAAACCCTGATGCTTGTGATAAAGATTTCTCAATCAAAACTCGACAGCCGATGTAATTCACAGTTCCGTGACACTACTACCCGTCTATTGAACAGAAACCAGCATTGCATCTCTTTTTATTTCTTAGTTGTTGAACGAAATTTTGGGCGGAAACTCTTATCTTCGTCTAATTCTCTGCGTCCAAATAATAGACATTGGGATTTCCAAGCCTGGCTCGAACCAACCTTAATCATAGCGCTGCACCAACTTTAAATTGCACCCCATGCGTTTTTCGTGCTACCATCATTGAGTGGCAGAGCTCCCAGACGTAGGAAGGAGCAAGGTATACTGTTTATAGTAAATAAGAGCCGCCTTTGCACGAAATGGAATAGAGGGCTCTTTGAAAGGAACGGCACGCGATATGTTTACTCATTGTTGGATATCAGTGGTCTGTTTGTATAATACAATTGCTACATAGGGTTGCGCTTAATCTTTCATTCCTTGTATTCGAGGTCTTTTCTTATTGTAATTGACGAGGGAATGAATGCTCGGATTGGAGAAATACCTTAGTTGAGATTCTTTTTTCTTTTCCTATTGATTGTGATAGACAGTAAAATTATAATGGTAATGTACTGAAATCGATTTTGGGGTTTCTGAGATTTAGATTGTTTGTTATATATGCTCAATTTAGAAGAGAATACGACAAAAGTAGTTGGTGTAAGTGGACTTTAGATTGGATGTACTTTCTCATGCAAACAGAAATGGTAACAATATGAGTCTAACGTTTTTAGCAAAAAGTTATTACACAAATGCACGGGAATTTATTTCTATATTTTCTTTTGAAATTTTGATTTGTTTGCTTAGCTTTTAAATAATACTGTCAACTTCTTTCTATATTAGTATCCGATGATATTTAAACGTATGCCAAACCTTTGATACGTCTTCATTTTCTCTCAATAAAAAGTTAATTTCAAATTTTTAAAAGATTCAATTAATGTCAATTTCAGATATATACTTCTCACATACAATTCCTCATTCGATAATAAATCGAAGTTTACTTTCCCATTTAAGAAACGATATATTTTGTTCAATGAACATGAATATAATTTAAAGGATTGATTTTAAAGGCCATTCAAGATACTGTAACATTGAAATAGTATTTCTAACCTTTTGAACAATATTCTATATACACTGGTGTTCAAAACTACTAAAATTGGATCGAATCTTAGTCGAATTTTTCTAAAAGTACTGAAAGAGAGGTAAAACTGAAGCTTTCGAACAAAGATTCAAATGTTTAAGGTCGATTATGCAAGTGTATACTTGCATGTGGACTGTGCGAAAGTGCTCAATATGCCCACATGATAGTTTAAAGGCTTCACTGATTCACAAAAATTGGTAACTTTTGTATTTTTTCCCTCAACTTTCTGAAAAATTCAAAAGCAAACAGCTAAAATTAGTTACCAATATTTGACAAATAGAAAGATGATACGAATCACCAGAAGATTTAAAAAAAAAAAAGTTAATGTAGTCTGAAGTATAGGCACTAAAGACTTTAATATAAGTCCCAACGTTGTGTGAAACTTATAGTAGCTGTTTAATGAGACTATATCCATAAGGATAAGAGATCTGTACTAACTCATTCAATAGCCATTAGGACAAAAGAACATCGATTTTTGACGATTATAGCGAGCCGTAATAGTTTCTTGGCTGTCTTGTGAGCTTGTGGCCGCGGAAGCCCAGTATTCAATGACAATTATTTCCAGATAGCCACATAAGAAAAGCCTGTTTGCTATCAAACCTGTTGTCCCTTCTGTCTAGCTTAATGCTGAGTACAAAAACGCCAATTAAGCATAATGCGAAGAGGTTGGACATTGGACAAGGATCGGTGAGAAAGCGTTATATTTACTGATTACAAATTCAGGCTGTATATCCATTGATTCTCGGAGTACCTTCATTTGGAGGAACCAGAAACCTCCACAGATCCTCCAACATCCGGTACAGAGACCTACATGACAGCAGAGATTTGATGGTTTGGTAGACATGTTGAACAGCTGCTGTGCAGACCTCCACGTCTTTAATAGAAGCTTTGTGACTATTGTGAGGTATGGATACGAAATCTTGGAGTCCCATGCTGGCCTTCACAGGGGGGAAATTGACCCTGATTTCTTTTCAGGAAAGACGACCTCGTCCACCTAAAATTCATTAGCTAACGAATTTTAGAAAGTGAGAACATTCGCCGAGTGGATTAGCCAGCCAGATCTTCAGACCTCAGCCCTCTTGAGTATATTTAACATACTCTTTCGAGGGAAATTACAACTCGCCATAGCCCTCCCAAACACTACCCAATACCTAAGCACAGCCTTGCTTAGCAAGTGGGATCAACTGATACAGTTACGTATATAAATTGTCTCTTTTCCACCATAAATTCATGTTGAGAAAGCTGTGTAACCATAACATAGAATGAGCCATATACTTTTATTAATTTTTTTTTTTTTTGCTTCATCTTGTAACCTCCCTTGAGACTTTCTACCCTAACGAGTATGCTCATTTGTGGGGTGCACTACTAATATTTTTTCAAAACTCCGTTGGAATCGGAATATTCGCACTCTCCGTTAATATGATCGCCAGAAAACATGATTAGTTAGACTAGGCGGCTTTCTTACATTCTTCTATGGTCTAATGTCAAAGTTCCATGGCCCATTGCAAGAGTTGTTGGTGATGATAAGCTCTCAGCCCAGGGATATGATTTAGGTGTCATTTACTTAGGCCCATACCAGCAGTGTACGCTGCACTGCGTGCTCAGACACACCTTGCTGTAGTTACACTGATGACAGGGCCGAGCGATCATACGTAATAATTTGCTTTCCCCTGGAATCAAGGCTTCGTGGTCTACAAGCCACTGGCCGACGTCGTTTCACTATCCATATACTACTTTAGATAAATACTCACAATGGTTCCACGTTGAACAAACTTGTCGTTTCTGAAGTTGATGTTCTCAAATCTCAAGCCATGACAATTTTACCTCGATCAAAATCTAATTAATCAGCTGCTTTTTCTATTATGCTCGTAGTCAAACACTATACGTGTGGAAAGATAGTGCTTAGGGCTTTACATATTTCACATCAGCCGCATAAGTGTCGAGTATGTCTCCGGCATTGTCAACACCATTGTTTTTCTTATCTACTATAGGAGTATTGTTTATCTCATCTATTAAATTATTATTCTATTTTGCATTTTATTAAAATATGGTAACCCATGTTTCAGAGAATGAATTACTTGAACTAATATATTTCAGCATTTTTCTCGTTTAATTGCCCGAGTCTGGCTTAATTTTATTTATATTAATGTTTATATATAGCAGTGTGTCAAAAGACTTCAATTATTTGTTTCTTCTTTTTATATTTCAACTATATAATACACAAGTAAAATATATAAATTATTAAATTTTTCAAGTATTTTCTCAATATGTAGAGCTGCGTAAATTTTCTTACACCTGCATCCTTAAGAGAAAAATTGAAAGACATTGTTTTTTCTGTCTCCGTAGGAATTCACATCTTTATACGATTATAAAAAGTTCGATGTACAAATCTCTGGTTGGATTGCATTTATAGTCAAGATAACACAGTTGTCAAAGATAATATTTGCTTCAGAAAATCAACTCCGTCTTTAAAATGAAAAACTTGATATACTTTTAGTAGGAAAATGTGATTTATTTAAAATGTTAAGTACTATATACTTTGAACAAAAAATATATTGACTTTATCTTTCATGCAGCAGTTTTATAGAAACGAAACATTAATAAGTCTCTACAAAATATTCAGGATATTTCCTTGAAACTTTAACTGAATACTGTTTATAGTTTTTCGTAATTATTTTAAGGATGAAGTTAAGATATATCAAAGCAATTTTTATTCGATTTCTGTCATAGATATATAAAGTTAAAATGAAGAATTATTTTTTTAACTATATTTTAAAGGTATATGGAAAATAAGTTACATTTTTCAAACTGCAATTATTGCAATAATATTTGAATTGTTTAATATAAAAGAGTAAAAATTAAGGCAATCATAGAAACAGCCTTTTTTATGGTGCCATTTACTTGTTTAGTATTTAAAAATAAATCCTGAAGTAACAGGTGTAACTCAAACAATGACAACCTAGATAAGATAATCCAAGATATAGCATTTCTATTCTACTCTGAAACGGATAATTAGTAAGATAAGAACAAAAGCGGATGAAAGAAAACAGCTTTGCTATAGCTATTAACACAACCCCACAAGTAAACCTACCTTTATCTCTTCCAACGTTCGTAAAATGCTGTTTCAAAACACAAAAGATGATGAAAATCATATTTTAAATATCTATTTCTCGTTGAAAATAGAAAAACAGAATTTCTAAATCTCTCTTAAAAAAGGAACAATTTAAGCTTATTGATGAAAATGCTCTCTTCCAGCTGATGATTTAAATAAAGAATGTTTCGAAGGGTAGAATTTCGGGTCGATCAAGGGCGGGTAAAAAGATTTCACTATTGCGTGTGAAAGTTTATGCTCCGAGCACGCACTTATGATTAGTTCCGCGCACTTAATGTTAGTCAATTTGGAATAATTCTGTTACGAGATGTGTTTTGCTAAGAGGCTACAGAGATTTCAATTTATTATTACACTTTTTTTTCCTCCAGAAGCTTCGAATCATTCTGATATAATTTGCGCATTCCTTTCTGTGAGAACTCGAAGTTCACGAAATGAGTTCTTAGTTCACAGGGAAATTGGAACATTGTAGCAGAGATAAGTATGCGAAAAAATATTCAATAAAAAAATCTTTTAATGTTGAGTTTCTTCGAGATATTCCTAATAATTTTCTATTAAGGTATCCGACTACTTGCTACAACTGTTTTTTTTAGTAAATGGAGATATGGGGATTTTTTTTCCTGAGGTTTTTAGATTTGTTTAGTACATTTTAAGAAACATAAGAGATAAAAAGAAATTATAACTAAAATGGGTAAAAATTTGCAAAGAATAACATAAACGGGGCCCATTCTGTACCAAAATTTAAGAATAAATTTTCAATTTTTCAGTTCTGATGTTTTGTTATGTTATTCATTTTGAAATGACCTCAGGATTAGAGATAATTCAATTTTCTTACTAAAACTAGACACTTTATCTTATTTAATATATGAAACTGCTTAAAAAAAACAGTGATTATATTCACATAAGGAACTGTAAATTTTGTAATTAAACAGTGAATGATAAATCTGAAGGTTAAAACACCTCTACTATTATGCAGAACATACACAAAAATTTCAGTTAATCATTTCAAAACTTTTATAGCAATCGCTGTCCCCGTTCGAGGATTTAAAAAAACATATTCGAGTAAAATGCACTTTAAGTAATGGCATCTGCTTTTACTAAACATTTGTAGCGTTTGTTCTAGTGAACGGAAATAATAAATTTGTATTTTTATAAAGCTAATAAGATATTCTATAAAATAAAATCATGATAAAAATTTGTCAATTTTTGGTAAAATTCACAATTTTAGGGTAGTCGGATACCTTAAATAATTCAGAAAACCATGTTGAATAATAAATAATAGTATATAACATGCTTTTTTTTAAACCTTTAAAAGCCATGGGAAGAATACTTACCACCAACTACATTATTTAAAATATCGATGGGAAGCTATATTTACCCACCTGGATTTTCAAGTCGTAAGCACAAACTACGACTGTAAGTTTCCTTGGTCGAAAGAAAAATTTTCAGATAACGAATGATTGACTAAAGTTGGTCACCTTATGCCAATTTACACACACACACACACAAACGTATAGACTTGCCGTTTCTGCTAACTAAAGCATATGAGAAGAGAACAATATATGTTAGTACAAGGGCGTAGCTACGCCATATCAATGATATGGGGCCCCCAAGCTATAAGGCCTCGATTTTCACACTTTCAAATAAGTTCTATTAATTCTATAATTTTTTTATTTTTTATATTTCCTAAAAAAGGGCCCCCGGAGGAATTTTGTTACACGGTGCACTCATTGCTAGCTACGCCAGTGCGTTAGTACAGCTTACTATGTCCCATATGTGTTGATCACTGTTATTTGAAATTTAATGAAAAATAACATGTATAAATTCTTACATTTTGTGTGTGAATAAAAAATACATCTAATTCATAATTTATTTTGTAGATTTTAGTATTTGAAAATTATATTTTATAAATATAATGTAATGTGATATAAAAAATAAATGTAAATCGCAAGATGGTTTACCTTTAAATAGCTCTCTTTCCGTAATGGGAAAAATGGTCTAAAAATCAAATTAGTTTCAGGAAATAAGCAAAATAATTTATTTTCATATATCAATCTCAGTCGAAAATATTTTACCGTAACATTATAACAGAAAAGGTACCCTGTAAATTGTAAAATTACAACTGGCGTTTTTTGAATACAGTGATTTAAGTATTACAGAGATTTTATAAGTATCACATTAAACTTCAAAAATACATTCTTTGAGATAGTGTACATTTCATATTAATTTCACGTATTTAATTTTAATCCATTTCGTATAGTTTTTCAACACAAATAGCGTTTAATAAACATCTGTATTTATTCTAGATACATAGATAGAAAAATCCTCAGCAGGACTCATTAAAACTAAATTGCAGCCCAAATGCTTGTATTGGTAAATAAATAATAAACGGTAAAAATTATTGCTCTTATTATTTAAAAGTAGAAACAATTCATAAAATTTAATTGCTTACGATTTGAATGATACAAAAATGCTTAAAACTAAAACTAAAAAAGTAACATACAACAATTTTTTACTAAAATATAACTTTGTTACTCTAGTAACAGTTGCGTAAATTCAGTATTTTTAACCAACACTTTGATTTATTTTTGCTTTGTCACACTCTGAAACAGAAAAAATAACCACTATATATATATTATGTGCCTCTGATACATAAAGTGGCCGCGTTGGGCAAGTGGTCTAGGCATCGGATCATGGCTAGCGTGTCATAAGTTCGATCCCAGTACCACTAAAGATTCATCGTGTAGGGGAGCGATGCACGTTAAATCTGTCGAGAGCTCAAACGTCCTCCCGTTGGTGTGGTAGTTAGGAGAGGGGTGCCAGCTCAGTGTCGTCTGCGTCACTTGACCATGGTTCAAAATTACGTGAACCACGTCGCCAAAAGCCCTCGTTTTGCTAGTCAGTGCGACGGTTAATATTCACTCACTCACTGATACATAAAACATATTCTATTAGTGTCTTTTTCTTAATGATATGTACAGTCAAAATAGGCAGAAAAATGTCGCAATTTTTATAAAGATTCGCAGCAGTGTAATTCATATAAATCTGTTTATAATACTCAGTTCTTAAAATTAATTTAAAAACATTTCTAAAACATATAATTTTTCTTTTTACGATACAAAACAAAAACCCATTTAGTATTACGATATAGGAGACGAAATATAGAACTTGTTTTTTATCGAAAAAAATCGATCAACTCATATAAAAATGTGACTAATTTAATAAAACCCGCTGTCCCTGTAGGATAATGAAGTCAGAATGTAATATGAATTTTGGAGAATGAATGAGAGTAATA
>BMAO01023272.1:0-25562 GCA_019973975.1 Trichonephila clavata | reverse complement strand
TTCACCCATATTTATAACATTTTAAAATTATTTTCAAGTTTTTAAAATTTTTTAAATCCCACATACCTTTGGGGATTTTTGAGCTTCGTTAATGAAACTCGAATCATAGGTTTTCCTCATTGAGCTCTTTCATCTGTTATAATTTGAGTGTGGATAGGGGGACGTTATCACTGAAATTAGAACCCCTATGTTATTCCTATGGGGTTCGATCTTCTAAAAAGGTCACGATATTATAGTGATAGAAGGATGAAACTTTGGGATATCCTACTACTCTGTGTATCGTTGGGATGTACGTGACCATTTGCGTAACAGTTGCTTCCACCCACAGAGGGAGTTAGTTTCGTTTTCCTTTCCAAAGCTAGTGCTGCCCCATTTGCAACTAGAGACTCCGGACCGATTCGAATGGATTCCTCTTGTGTTTCCCCACAACCAAGCCGAGTATCGAGTTGACGGGTGACGTAATTCTATTTTATTTAATTGTTTTAAATTTTTTTTAATTATTTTAAAATGGCCATAACTCTGGGGCCATTCAGGCGGATGTCTTAATTTTCTCGGGAAAGTTTCTTCCCGCCAAGACATTCAGTATGAGGTCTCAGGTGTCACATTCGGTTTACCTCCATCTCCAGATACAGTCTGCCGAAAACCCCATGTTATTGGTCTTATTGTACCTGTGCGGGGGTGTATAAATTTATTAAAATCGTGATTATAGTTCGGGTTTGGCTGTTTCTGATTGACTTAAGTTTGTCATCGTTCAACTCTGCTCGTGACCGCCTTTCCTCTTTCGCCCATCTTGCCCTGCTCAAGATTTTTAGAAAATTTTTTATTTTAATACAAATACAATATTTTTTACAATCTATAAAGTACCTAAAACAAGTTGATTAAATTTAAATATTGTTTCAGGTTATATTTGTCTAATAACTAGCTTTTACCCGCGGCTCCGCTCGCGTTGATGTCTTTAAATAACTGTCAAAGTCGTAATCATTATCATTAGAAAGTAAATAATACAATATGGTAATTCTTTTTATTGCTTGACTGGAACCAATACAATTTAAAAATTCTAGTTTAAAAAAATGAAAAAGTAATTTATTATAATAATTAAAATTAAAATTCAATAACTTAAACTATTAATATTTTTAAAAATCGAAAGTATCTACTAATTCCTATATAATTCCTCTTCTATATAATTCCTCTACTATATAATTCCTACTACTATATATAATTCCTCTTTAAAAGAGCTCAAAACAGAATATTATTCTAAGATGCTTCTGTATACCACATTATAAGTTCTTCCTTCAGTTGCTAATATGTGAAGATTTGGGCATTGGACACACCGATCAGGCTACATATAGTTGGCCATGGGAAAACCATTGATTTTCCAAATGCACCCCTGCTACCTGAAATGTTAACTTTGTTAATAGCAACAGTAAAACTGGAAATTGAAATCGTTTTGAATTGAAACGGTAGGTCAGTGGGATACTTGGAATTCGAGGTATGATAACACTATCCCTTTTCATGACATATGTTCAAATATTGGCACCAAGTATATTCTGCATCAGTTTTGTGATCCAAAGTCTCGTTCCTTTATATAGTCGAGTAGCATCGAGATTCTGCATAACTTGTACATTTAGTTTTAATTGAAGTTTTATGTGAGGGTACACAACCGAAAGTTCAAGTGAATTTAAAACTCCGTGGGATATTCGTTTTTTGACTGAATTTTTCAACTTTTCCCCATAAGTTTAAATTCACCAGTCAATATATAATAAAGCTACCATTCCTCCTATAATATCTGTACTATGTCGTAAATCCTAAAGAGTCCGATTTAACGCTTCTATAGCTTTCTTGTGAGACATCATACTTTCATCCCACACTAAAAGCTTACATCCAGCCTTGAGAGCTATTTTTTTTTCTGAAATTTCAGATGAGTGAATCTTCAAATGCAAGATAAAGCGATAATTTTAAAACGGAATGTGCAATACGACCGTTGGTCAGTAAAATCGCGGCTATACCAGAAGAAGCCATAGCAACTGCTATCTTCTAGGTTTTTCTGATGGTCATTAATAATAAGTTTAGCAAAAACGTTTTTCCTGTTCCTCCAGGGGCTTTGAGAAAAAAGAGTGCACCATTGCCGTATTCTATTTTGCGTAACACTTGTTGGAAAACGTGACTTTGTTCAGTAGTTAATTGAGGGATAAATTCTGTTACTTGTTGCAATGCTATAAAATCGTAGTTTAATTCTCAAGTAATTTCATTATCGAAGTCATTTCCGTCGACACGTCTAGGGCTAATCATTCCAAAATCACGTAGCTTCTTCCTAACCATTCTGAAAACCTTTATTGCGTTTCGTTGTAGATATGTTCATTGAAAGGCATATTTGGTTGTTTTTCATCGCAAAATATCTTCCGCCATGTAGTCTTTGTACTTATTCCAAAAGTTTTGTGGATTAGAAAGACCGAAGATGAAATAAGTATTGCGTAAAGCTCATTCTTCCTTCGGCGAGTGACATTGTAACTTGACATTTAATAAAAAACCATTTAAAAATTGCTTTTAGTAAAGATATTAAATTACACTATGTTTCAGTCATTTGTTACAAATGTGTGTGAGAAAATTTTTATTAAAATTTCCATTATTGACCAAATGCATAATTTTGCGCCAACTTGGCGGGGAGTAAGCAACGTCAACGTTTTACCCGCATAGCTCCCGTTTCCCTAAGAATATGGAGATAAAATACATTCATGTCCATAAATTAAGGATAATGAAGTTCAGGTAAAGAAAGAGACAGAAGCAAAACAAATTTTACTTATTTGTAAAGTCTATTTATTAAACAAAAGGTAAAGAGCAAAAAAGATGCAATATGTTTGACATAATTAATAAAAATTGCGATTTTTACTGCCTGGAGCAAATTTTAAAAAAGAACCTATTTACAAAAAACAGTATAACATGGCTAGTATGATGGTTAATACGGAGTATGTCTCCCGGACGATGCAATACAGGCCTTACAACGCCTACGCATGCTGAGTATCAAATTATCAATCTGATCTTGTGGAATATTACACCACTAATCAAGCAATGCCCTCTAAAGTTCCGGTAGACAGGTGGGAGGGGGTTGACGGGCTGCTATTCGTCGGCCAAGCTTATCCCACACTTGCTCTATTGGATTCATGTCCGGTGAGTATGCTGGCCAATCCATACGGGTGATATCCTCCGATTGAAGGCATTCGTCTACAATGTTTGCACGGTGAGGACGGGCGTTGTCATCCATAAACAGAAATTCAGCACCCATGGCGCCCTGAAACAAACGTACATGTTGGTCTAGAATGACATCCCAATAGATGTGGCCTGTCATCGTTACACTCTGTACATGCAGGTCAGTTCTGGAACCAAGAATAATTCCTCCCCAAACGAGCCATCCTGCACCACCGTAACGGTGTCGTTCAATGGTGTTCTCTTCGTGGTAACGGGTACCTGGCGCTCTCCATATGAAAGTCCGGCGAGAATCAGACTGCAAACTAAACCTGGACTCGTCGGAAAACATCACACAAGACCACTGTTGCGGTGTCCACAATGTATGCTCTCTACACCAGGTTAATCGCAGGCGACAGTGAGTTGCGGTAAGGGGAACACATCCGACAGGCCTACGAGCATATAAACCAATGTGCCCTAAGCGTCTGTACACGGTCTGCCTTGAAACTGTCGTACCGGTAGCTGAAAAGAGCTGACGAGATAGGTCTGATGCTGTGCTCCGTCTGTTTCTTTTGGAAGTAACTGCCAAATACCGGTCCTTATTCGGCGTTGTAACTCGGGGTGACCTGTGCTGTAACATCTACTCACATTACAATCATCTTGGAATCGTTGTCAAAGACTGGAGATGACACTCTGGGTGATTCCAATTTCCTCGGATACTTCCCGCTGGGTACGTCCACATTCTAGTCGTCCGATAATTCTACCACGTAAAAAATCATCCAAATGCTTCCTTTGTGCCATAACTATGCGGTTATTGCACTGAAAGGCTTTTAAAGCGCTTGTGAACAATTTTACTTCTTTACCACCGTTCCTTATATACCCCTCTCTTACACTCTCGTCATTGTGACGTACTATCCGCGCCATCTGGTGGTTTTCTGTAATTTGCATATTCTTCTTCAAGATGTGTGTGATAATTCTACAGGTGAAATTTTTATTTTAGAGTTCAATTTCTGTGTGATTCAGAATTATCCTTAATTTATGGACATGAGTGTATATCTTATGTTACTCGCTGATAATGTAGCTTTCCATTGGTGAAAGAATTTTTTAAATCGGATCAGAAGTTTCCGAGATTAGCCGGAACAAACAGACAGACAAAAATTTTAAAAATTGATTTTTTGATATAAGTACCTTATATACCTTTAAATGCATTTAGTAAAAAACTGCTAATTTGAAATTACAAACAGACAATTCAATTTTATTTATTTTTATAGAAATCATGGTTCAAGTGTAGTATAGGGGGGAGGGAGCTTTTGGATTTGGCAATTTTTCATTGGATTCAGCGATTTTTATCCATATATCATGGTGAGATAACAAATTCATTCTGGCGTCCGGATACTTATCACTAAATGAAGCAACTTGGCGACCGATTTTGTTCACCAAAAGAAATTGATATCACCAAGCCCCCCCCCCTATACTACTCTTTAACCGATATCACATTATAAATACCATTTACTTTGAATAATAATTTGTGAAAGGAGAATTTAATATTTTATGTATTCAAATAAGTAAACAAAATTACAAAATAAAGATTTTTATTCGTTTTCTTTATTTTTGCGACATTTCGGAAGACATATTTCTATTTTCTTTTTTATCAAATATATTTTTTTACCTTCTGATTTTTTAAATGTTTATTTTAATGCTTTCAATGATTTCTTTTGAATCAATTATACACACATTGCCAATTTTTATAACCAGGTTTCTATTTTTCAATGACATTTTTGATAAAACGGACTGATATTTTTTCATCGTAATCTAAAGCGCTCATCTTCCAGTGATGAATAAGTTTAAAATCGCTTTCGTTCCTTGAAGATACAATTTCAATCGATTTATTTTTTGGCACTATAA
Organism: Trichonephila clavata; assembly: GCA_019973975.1. Classification (NCBI taxonomy): domain Eukaryota; kingdom Metazoa; phylum Arthropoda; class Arachnida; order Araneae; family Nephilidae; genus Trichonephila; species Trichonephila clavata. Next base: position 20,477 of record BMAO01023272.1, on the reverse strand, counting down.
AGTAAGAAATAAACTTTTACGACGAAGGTTGGTTGGTCAATTGCTTGTAAATGTCACGATAACCAGATGTGCATGATTGAAGCTCTTTTTGAAATTTCATACTCCTTTCGGAATTGATATCTATTTTGAAAATGCTTTTCCAATTTGATGGAAAGCTGTAATTTTTGCATATATTTTATCCACTCTCAAAGAATCTGGTTCTTCTAGTCCGACTTGCTTCTATTTGGGGACTTGGTTCCGCGTCCAATTTTGTGAAAGCCTTCAGCTTTCTATAATCGAATACATAATCGTGTGTGAGCATTATCCTCTTTTTTTAAAAGCCAATGTTATAGGGGCAGCATAAGAACTATGAGATGGTTTAATTATTCCTGCTTTCAACAATGCATCTAATTGCTTTTTTTTTGTTGCTTCATTTTAGGCGAGGCTCTATAAGGGCGATTTGCAATGAGCAGTTCTGAGGTAAGTACTATTTTAGGAAGAGTAGATTTTATATATATACACATCAAATTTATTTTTAGAAAAGACTTGTTTATATTTATCAATAATCACTCTTAGGAATTATTTCTATATTAAACACATGATCAGCTTTCTTAGTGATACTTTTATTATTATTGTGACGGGTTCTTACGCGTTTCACTAACCTCCTCGTACTCTTTAATATTTTATTTATTTCAACCAATCTCCAACGGGAGCCAAAGCGTGATTTATGCAAATGAGATATTTTATATAAGTTCGGGTTTAGCGAGTTAGAGAGGAGAATGAAATGAAATGAGAAAGTGTTTTTTTAAGTGTAAACGTAGACGTTGTGAGTAGTCTATTGTAACGTTGTGGATAAATTTAGTTCATAAAAGAACTGCGAAATAGCAGGGAAAGAAGTCGCCTATTAAAGGAATCTAATCAAGATATTAAGGAAGCAGCTAGATGAACCTGCCATAACCTAAGGAATCAGGTTAGTTTGATTTGTTCCCAATTAAGTATAAGTGTGTAGCTGTAATTGTACGCGTCGTCCCTTCGTAGACTCAGATAGGATTCCATCGTTCATGATTATTGAATCCTTCTCATTCTCCACTGTGTTTTATTGTTCTTAAAATTGAATAGTATTTGTGTAATCTCTTAATTAAGAAAAGTCAATAAATAAGATTGATTTGTTAAAATAAGTAGTGATTTATTATGAATTCAACACATCCAAATTCAGGTAATAACCGAAGGGGAGTTGATAATCTTAGAGGTAGCGAAAGGCTACGACACTATTAAATTTAAGAATTTTATTTTCCCATTTATGTTTATTTTTTTCTTTAATGATTTCTTTATATTCACCCTTTTTTTAAACTACTTTGCCTCTTTAAAATATTTTTTGTTCACTAAAATTAACAATTAATTCAAAACTACTCATAATCTTATTAGACACAACTAAATATGGGAGCTCTACATTTACTATGAGGAATTTAATATTTTAATAAGTTTTGCATATCTCATTTGTAAAATAATATTTTCACTAACCTTGATTTGTCCATTGATGGTGGATAATTTTGATGCTATATGTGTTCCACAGTTGGTTGTCCCTTGATTTGTGTTAATAAATTTTTAGAAATAATTTTGACATTTGAGCCTGAATCCAAGAGGACCACAACTTGTTTGAAGTTGTGGTCCTCCTCTTTCCTCGATAATCATTAGTTTTCATGTTCTGTGTTGTTGGAATACTGTGTTATTTACTTAGGTCCGTTGATTGACATGGAAGGTTGGAGCATACGGTTGCAAAGCCGCTCGTCGTTGCTGCAAGACTCGTTGGTTTCTCAGATACATTGCCGGCTGTTGAGGAGAAGCGAGGGCTGGATGATGAGGAAAGAATGTTGGACGTTGAGGAGAGAATAGATTGTTTCTTGAATAACCCACCAGGTGTTGATATTGACCACTTCTCTAATTCCATCTTCGGTACTGTTGTCTATGTGCAAGTTGTGTTGGAATGTTATCTACTATTTTCACTCGACATTTTGCATGTATAAATTCTGGGCAATTTGAGGTTGTGTGGATTTGGTTTTTCTTTGTATATCTAAAAAAAATTTCTTTTTTCTTTCAGGTCCTGCATATCTTGGAAACTTTGTAGTTGTATCTCCATGGCTTTATTCTCTTTTAATCCTTTTATGATATAGAATTTTTCAAATTCTTCCATTTTTATTCGGGAGACGATTACTTGCATCCTATAGAAGTATTCCATATGGGCCTTTCCTTTGTGGAGTTTTTATAGTTCTGGCTAATTGAAGATGTATCTCCGCTGGATTTACTTGCGTTCTGAATTTGTACGGTTGTAGAAGCTTTTCTTTGGTATTGGATTAGCTTTAATAAAAGTTTTAACGGTTCCATCTACTAACTCGGTTAAGAATATGATTTTCTGTTTTTCTTTTACTTCGAAAGAAATGCATGTATCTTCAAAATTGTCTAGAAATAATTGAATGGGACTTTCAAAATTGTAAATTTTGAAAAAAGTTTGTATGTCTTCAAAACGTACATCACTTTTTATGATGGAAAAATGTTGTGTTGTTTTTTCTTCCTCAGTATCTGTTCTGCTCACTTCTTCTGTATTCTTTTCTTTTGTAATTTTTTTTTCTTTAGTTTCCATATTGAAATTGCAAGTTTGAATATTCCAAGTTTCTTTAGGTGAAGAGAAATTTTTGTTGGAGAGCTGTTTCTGTTAGAAATTAAATCGTTTCTCATGTCCACTATCCAATTAAATACGCGATTAGCGTAATGTTTCTTTATTTGCATATTCATCGCAACAGGCTGATGAATATGCAAATTCGTTTACATTGCCGATGACGTCATCGTGTGACCTGTTTGTGAATGACGTCATTGCCATACACGTTGTACTTGTATATATTCCGATTCGTTGTGTGTCCTGTGTATAAGAAAATTCCTGTTTTGTACCATGCCCTCCCTGTCGATAGTTTTAAATAAAAGTATTTTAAAAACAACGAAGTCTCATGAATGCTGAAACTGCTCTCTGCTAGATTCATTTACAATAAAGAATAACAAGGTTATGGGCCCCATGCAGTTTTGGAAGTCAGCATTGTGAGTTATTTTAAGAAGATCCTATCGACGGGGGGCCAGACCGCAGTTGAAATGGAACCTTCGATTGAACGGCTTAATTCCACCAACTAGAACACTTGGAAAGAAGATGTTCGAGTTTTATTGATGGACAGAAATAGCTGGAGGATAATAACAGGCCAAGAAGTTAAGCCCGACAACGATGCATCCGCCAAGGAAAAACGGAATTTCGAATCCAGATGGGATCGAGCATATTCAACAATTTATCTGAGTATCGAGAAGGAGTACCGGAACTTGATTTCGGATACCTGTGATCCTATAGTTGCCTGGAAAAAACTTCAGGATCATTTTCAGACACATACTCGTGCACGCGTTATTGGACTACTGGGTGAATTTTTCAACTGCAGAATATTAGAAGAGGAGGAAATCGGGCTATTTGCTGCTCGTTTAAGAACCATCGTATTTCAGCTGCGAGATGCCGGACATCCTCTAGAAGACTTATACCAAGCATTTCAGTTAATCAGGTACTTACCTGAAAGCTACCAAGGTATTGTACAATCCATTTATCGCTGGGATAATAATGACTTTAAATTTGAACACGTATTATCGGAGCTCCTCGCTGAGGAAAGTAGGCTGAAGCAATGTAAGAAAGATTTAAACTTAATTGATACTAATCATCTTGCTCTTAAAGCGAAAGCTCATAAAACTAAAAATATAAAACTTAAATCTAGAAACTTTAAGAAATCTGAGAATAAAATAGGACCGTGTTTTAATTGTCATAAAATAGGTCATTTAATTGCAAATTGTAAGGAAAAATTAAAAAGTAGTAAATATCAAAGTGACAACAATTTCATAATTGAAGCTTGCATTGATCAGGAAATAAATACTAATGATTATACATGGGTTTTTGACACTGCAGCCTCAACTCATTTTTGCAATAACAAAAAATTGTTTGTTTCATATGAGCCAGTAAATAATACAACTATGTCACTTGATATAGGCGAAATAACTAGTCCAGTAGAAGGAGTGGGAACTATAAAATTTTATTTTGATAGAGTGATAATGGTAGAAATATAATATCCCTTTACATAATGTAATGCACACTAAGTTAAGAAGGAATTTAATGTTGGGTCCAGCACTAGATAAAAATGGTGGTACTTTTGTGGGAGGAAACTGTTTTATGCTAGAAAGATTAACGGATTATATTATTTTAAGCCTAAATACCCTAAAAATATTCATATTGAAAAATCTAATTTGACCACTTCAGAAGAAAAAGACTTAGAAGTTTGGCATAATAGATTTTGTCATATTAATAGTAAATATATTTTAAGGTCTAGTCAGAATGAGAGTATTAGAGGAATACCAAAGTTGAAATCTATTAATGTAGAGTGTGAGGATTGCAAAATTGGTAAGAGTAGGCGAAAATCGTTTAAGCCAATTTCAAAAATCAGATCTAAAAAACCACTAGAGTTATTGCATATGGATGTCTGTTCAATTCCTACAGCATCTCATGTGTGATGGTAGTAATTATTTTCTCTCAATAACAGATGATTATTCTAGGAAAGTAACGGTTTTCCCGATTAAAAGGAAATCTGATGTTTTCAATTGCTTTACCAGATATCAGAAAGATTTTTAAATAAAAAAGTCGTTAACGTTAGGATTGATAATGGCTTAGAATTTATTCATAAAGAATTTTGTAAATTTTTACCGGGGACTCTCCGCGCGATAGCAGCATAACTCCAGCTAATGCTGCCAGACTAAATATGAACGAATAAGCGGAAACGACAAAGTTGAGAAATTTTTAATAAAAGAAAATGGAATACAATATTTTCACGTATTATTTATTCATATGCTTTTATGCACCGATAAATAGAATATCTTTTTAAAAAAAAGTCTATATATCAATTTTTCTCTATCTTATGGTGAAAAAGAGATATAGTTGAGAATTTTCTAATTTATTAATCATTAAAAAACCCTGTAGTGTGCACTTGTGGATGTTTCTTACTTTTCGTTTAATTTATTTCGGCTTTGAGGCCCTATGTACCGCGAGGCCGTGGGCAGTGGCCCACGCCTTACGCCGCCTCTGAATATACTCCTCTGATAACGGAAGAATCTGAATCAGATGAGTATGAATCGGAGACTGAAATTGGTGAAGGAGATGAAATATCTTGTGAAAATCTTACATGGATCAGGAAAGCAGTTCCCAGACCTGATGGAACAAGAGTAGACATTTATTATGGTTTCGAAGGAAGGTCTCTCAGATTGAGATCATATCGTAATGTTGAGAAATATTGTAGAGCCCACATTATAAAATGTAATAAGAATTTTTTTAATTTCAGCAGGAAAGACAAATATTTTGATTCTGTACCCAAAGGGGAAAGTAATACCAGTGAGTACAATAACCATGAAGCACATCATGTTGAAGTTGTAATACCTTGAAATTTTAAAAAGAAGCTTCTTTATCTCCAGATAAAGATAAATGGTCTATTGCTATGAAAGAGGAAATTAATATAATGTCAGAAAGATGTGTTTGGGAATTAGTCCCTAGGCCTGAAAAGAGAAAAGTTGTTGGAAATAGGTGAGTTTATAAACAAAAGGAATGAGGAAGGAAAAATTTTAAGATATAAAGCTCGTCTTGTTGCTCAAGGATACCGACAATGTAAGGGAGAAACATACGATGAAGTATTTAGTCCCGTTGTGAACTTTTCAATAATTAGAATGTTTTTCACCATTCTTGTTTGTTGCTTCAGGTGGTTACACTGCCAGTTAGATATAAATGTGCCTACCTATATGCAAATTTGGGTGAAAGAGTTTTAATGTAGCAACCTCAGGGCTTTATAGATCCCGAAAGACCACATTATGTATGTTTGCTAAATAAAGTAATTTATGGTCTACATCAAAGTGGTAGAGAATGGTTTTTTGAAATACACACCAGTTTAGAAGAGTTAAATTTTAAGAAATTAAATTGGTGTAACTGTGTTTATATAAATGAAGACAATGTAGTATTACTATTATATGTTGATGACATTGTATTATTTGGTAAATCTGATCATCATATTAAAGAAATAATAATGAATTTAAAGGTTAAATTTGATTTTAAAATTATGGCCAGAACTAAAAAAATTACTAGGGGTTGAATTTGAAGAAGTTGATGGTAAATTTTTTATCCATCAAACTGAATATATAAATAAAGTGTGTAACCTATATAGGAAATATAAATTCCCAATATCAACGTTACCACTAGCTAAGGTAATTATGCTAACTAAAATTGATTGTCCTAATTCTGAAACGGAAATAACTGAAATGGAAAGATTACCATACAGGAATATACTTGGCTGTTTATCTTGCTTAGCAGGTTGTACTAGACCAGATATAAGTTATACAGTAAACACACATACTTTCCCAATTTCAGGAAAACCCAGGTTTTGCTCATTGGAATTGTTTACTAAGATTATTAGGATATGTTGAGAAAACAAAGGACTTTAAATTAAATTTATCTAACATAAATAGCATCAATATCAAATGTTATAGTGATTCTGATTTTGCTGCCAATAGGAGGAATTATTTTATTTATTGATTCTGTACCAATATTCTGGAGAACTTTTAAACAGAAATGTGTAAGTTTATCAACTATGGAGGCAGAATATATAATTTTGACTGAAGCTTTCAAAGAATTAATTTGGATTATTCGTATTTTGGAAGAATGTAACAACTTTAAATTATTTTAATTAATTTAAGTAAAAGTGAATTACTGTGTGAAAATAGAGCTGCAATAGACTTTTCTAATTCTCCTATTGAAAATAGTAGAACTAAACATATAGATATAAGATCAGTGGCGGCGCTAGACCACACGTGGGCGTCAGCGAAATTAGGGTTCGTGAGGCCTCCTTTTTTCCCAGTAAAAAAAAAAACGTTAAATTACATAAGCCAAATTATAGTTAAACTAATGTAAGAGTAAACGAGATTTATTGCTAATCAAATGATGACAAAAATTACAAAAATAGAAATTAAAATAGACGAACTGAATAACTAAATTTTAAATAATTAAAAACTTTGCGAGGCCCCCTTAGCTGACGCCTAACGCCGCCACTGTATAAGATATCATTTCTTAAGAAATTTAGTATATGAAAAATTGTTTGTATTAAATCATATTTGTAGTAAAAACAATCTGGCAAATGTTTTTACTAAGCCGTTATCTAAAGATAAATTGTATAAATTTCTCAAATTAGTATTTGTAAATGTATAATATATTTTGAAATTTGTTAAATATGAAAAATCTAATTTAAGAATTGAATTACTTTTATGGACATGAGAGGGAGGCCATTGTTAGAAATTAAATCGTTTCTCATGTCCACTATCCAATTAAATACGCGAGTAGCGTAATGTTTCTTTATTTGCATATTCATCGCAACAGGCTGATGAATATGCAAATTCGTTTACATTGCCGATTACGTCATCGTGTGACCTGTTCGTGAATGACATCATCGCATTGCTGATTGGTCGCCGTACACGTAGTACTTGTATATATTCCGATTAGTTGTGTATCTGTGTATAAGAAAATTCCTGTTTTGTACCATGCCCTGTCGATAGTTTTAAATAAAAGTATTTTAAAAACAACGAAGTCTCATGAATGCTGAAACTGCTCTCTGCTAGATTCATTTACAATAAAGAATAACAGTTTCCATTCTCTGGAGGTCGGAGCGGAATTTTCTCTTCCCGGGGATGGAAGCGCTTCCTTTCTCCGGAAAACCTGTGTTCAGTTAAGAGAGATACAATGCGTTTGGAGTACTATAAAATTTATCTACATCAATTTTCATGACAGTTGACTGACTTGGCTCCGTTTTTTAAAATGCTTTTGCTTTTAAGAATAAAGTTAAACTTTAAAATACGTTTTCAGGTACATCTTACTTTCTTTTACTCTGTCATGTTTCGAGTCAACACCAAGCTTTTTTAAAAACGGTTTTATTCAGCGAGCAATCGACAGACCTTATGCCGAGAGAAAACGGAGACAAGTTAGGTCAAACTGGCTTTACCACTTATGTCCAGATGTGTTAAGTACTCTTCTTAGTTATGGGTTATATTTGAAATTTAAGGATGACACATATGGGGCTATAAAAATTAATGATCTGGGATTAGAAGTGTTCTGTTTGGGCCATCTGTTCAGAGAAATAATTGGGTGTGTAATTTAAGACTTGAAGATGTAACAGAAAATAAAAGTTAAGTGTTATATAGAGAATTTAATTTTAGATATAATTTAATTATCCTTACATATATATATATATATATCTGACATGCTCCAAGCCTGCATGGAAAGAATACCAACCATCTTTAAATAATTCAAATTTTATTACAGAATGGTAAAATTTTCCCGATATGGCAGCCCATTGGCACCTAACTCATTCAAACAAAGAACATTGATAGAATGAGGTAACAGGATAGTAAGAAACAATAGTAAGACAACAATAAAAGTAAGAAAATAGTTTTTGTGTAGATATCACATAACATGTCTGGTAGTATTGCACTAACTGGCATTCTAACATTTGAAATGTACAATTAGCTATTCTCACAAGTAGTCATTGAAACATACAGACATTAATGCCATTCCTTATTTAATTCTACTGATTTGCAAATTGAAGTAATTTATATAATTAAATATTAATTAATACAAGTGTTAGCTTTTATGAAGGCTGCAGGTTCTCCACCTCTGACCTACACCTTTTTGAATTTTTCCAGAAGCATCCATTTTTGTTGACAAATTTGGATAAGGTGATATTTGGCAACCAAATTTGTCACAAAGATTACTCTACTTGTTTGCTATTATTGAAAGATTAATCTCCTAATTAGATGGCAAACAATCTCTCCAGCTTTAATACTGTTTAAATAGATGCAAACAGTCTGAAATTTCTGTAACACTGACCTTTTCATTATCTTTGCCAAAGTTTTACTGATTCTGAAACGTTCTCTACAAGGACTATTAAGAATTTCTCTGAGGACACATTTGGAACTTTATTTCTTGGAAAGATAAACTGCCATCAACAGGTATTGTTGTCATTGCTCTGCTAATTTTGGTACAGAACTCCCTCATGAATACATAGAAAGTCCCATAGTGTCCAGTAACGTTTTGCTGCTAGATTACATGCAGATATTTTATGCCATGTTGGTCGAGAGGAAGAGTTTTATTTTTAAAGCAAGATGTACATAATATCTTGATCTCCAAGTTGAGGAGTTTGTAAGGAGATCAAGGATCTATGGTCATTGTTGTAGATACTAGTGTTTCAACACAAATATCAGCATATCTTTGTTATATTCCTCTTCTAATCTCCCAACAATAATTGCTGGTCTCATTGTAAGGTTTTATTGATTGAAGGGGCTCTTTATAGTATAAAAATTGCCCAAAAATATATTTTAAAATATTTAATTTAAAATTTAATATAGATTTAATAGATAATATTAATGTATTTTTAATTGCTAGTTTTAAGATAAGTGTTAATTCTTAGTCAACTCACAAAATTATTACTGAAGATGAAAGATGTAACTGTTATTGGATAGTAACTATATATAATTCACAGAAATAAGAACCATTCAATATTTGAAATATATCTTTTAGGCACTAATAAGAGAGTCAACTTTGGTAAAAAGATAATGTATATAAAGAAAACAATACTATTAAATATTTTAAAGTATAATGGAATTTGTAATACATTTTGGAGGCAAATAATTTTGTAAAATAATTATATTATACATTTTTAAAACATTTTTTAATATTTACATTTTAAGAAAATCAATACAAGATAATGAAATATGATGAACATAACTCAAATAAAAACTAAAGAGTCAATAGTATAAATTTTAAAATTTTGTAACAAAAGAAAATATCTTACACTGTAGAAAATTTTATAAAAAATATAATCCTCTTTTATATTCTATAATAAAAACAGTTGTCCATACACATTTTTCACATCTGAAAGAAAAATTTCAAAATGAAATAAATGGTAAAAATTTGGGTTTCACATTCATTTAAATTTTAAGAACTAGTAAAACTGAAACAAACTATTGATATGATTGAATAATGATTCTCCACTCATTCAAAAATTTCAAAGTGCTTATGAAGAATTTCTTTTAACATAAAAGTACATTAAACAAATTTATTTTAATATAATATTGAAAGAGAAAACTATTTTACATGTGAAAATAGTAAACATAAATCCAATTTATTAGACATAAGAAGCAATGAATAAAGCTTCCAAAGTATTCAGCATTAAACAAAAACAATAACTACATAAATATTTAATAATATCATTATAAATAAAGAAAAATTAATTAAAAAGAAAAAGAGGAAAAAGGTTTTCAAAATTTTCTGAACTTAAAATTTGTAATTAAATTGGGCTAGAAAACTTAAGAATCTATAAAAAATGTAAAAATATTAATATTCACTAACTGTCAAAATATTGATTGAAAATTCACATTTCTATGAAAATGTTACTTACATAAAAACAAAAGCTTATTTGAAACCATCAAGAGCAATTTTACTTGCTTCCAACCCAGCAGAAAATTCTAAATTGTCTGGATCTAATTCAACAGCTTTTTGAAAATCTTTTACAGCAAACTCAAACATACCTTAAAAATAATTAAGGAAATTAAGTAATTGGATAAAGTTTTTTAATAAATAACCCTCTTTTCCAACAATATTAACAGCTAAGATCTCAAAAAAGAAAAATTGTGTTTATAAAATTCTATTCATGAGAATATTATTTTTAACACTGTGCATGTTTTTTTTAAATTACAAGGAGATTTAGAAATATTTGAATGATAAAATTAAACCACATACAGGATGATCTATTTTTCTAATTTGAATAAAAGGAGCATAAATCTCATAATAGCATCTTTTCCTTTTATATTCTTTTGTCATTTTATAAGACCTATATATTAAATTGTACGGGAAAAAATGATTAAGTATAAGTTATATAGGAAATATCCAATAAAATAAAAGATAAAAAATTTAAAAAACATTACTAAAATTTTACATATTAATATCCATAAAAAATACTATATTTGATAAGATAGATACATTTAATGCAGAAAAAGGTGCAAATTTATATTACACTGCTAATTATTCTCAAATAACAATCTGAGAATAATTAACATGTTAGGTATAAGAGAAATTTTGAAGAAATTCAGTTTCACACAAATTATTATAAATATCTGAAAATTCAATTCAATTAATAGGAAAGCCCTCAAAATCTACACTATAAGCAATTTTATTTTTGAGGCTATAAATATCAACTTTTATTTTTATTTATTACTATATTATTTACTTAAGCGAAACAAAGTACATTCATGAATGTTCACATAACCTTTTATGTGTATAATACATAAATAGAAATACTCTATATCAGAATTATAGAGAAAATTTAGGATTAAATTTAGTTATTTCACAAAACATGTTAATACTTTTTGTACACAGAATAGATATTACTTCATTAAAGGTTATCAAGTAACAACATGCTTTTGAAACAAATCATAAAAGTTTTAAGACATCTTTTTAGCAGGAAGAAATTTTACCTCTGACCATAAAAACTAAAACTTGCAACAGTGTTCGGAAATATTAGATAAAATAGAGGCACATTTGAGTGTTTTTTTTAAAAAAATTTATATTAATATCATACTAGAGCAATACAATGTCAATATGAAGAGACACTGCTAACACAAATCCTATTATTGAATCCTTATTGGATTATAAAAATGACATCTGAGTTGCTATTTCATTGACCATATTTCTAGTCAATATAATAGAAAGACTTCCATTTATAGAATCAAATCAGAAAAATCCCTCTCCTAACATGACAGTTATGGAGAAATTGAAATGCATATGTACCGTGTGGTATTAGGACATAAAACGTCACACAGATATTAATCATTTCAAATCTAAATTACAGGGTTAAGCAATCCACAACTGTTTTGGAAATTACCTTTAATATTCAGACAAATATGAATTAAAAAACTAGAAAAAGAATACAATATTTATTGCAAATACAACTGTTCAGCTATATTTTCGAAGTAATTTGTTTTGTCTTCCAAGTTTCCCAATAAAATTACTGTGATAGAAGAGTACTTAAATTAAAGGAGGAAGTTACTTCAAAATATCTATTTTAAAGAAAATAATATTTTGAACTAACAGTACTAAATAATGAAAAGAGAAATTAGAACTCACCTAAACGATAGTTAATAACTCCATGATTATAATAAGCTGGTGCAAAAGAAGGATCCATTTCAAGAGACTTTTTATATAATGATTGTGCTTTAATGAATTCTACCTTTTTATACATAATTAGTCCCAAGATGTTAAATGCTTCAGCAAGCCATGATATGCTTAAAAATTAATTAGTATTAAGAATGGAATGTATTATCACTAAAATATACTTTTATTACTGCATTTTTAGAATAATTTTTATACAGGAGGAGAAGATGCTAAAGATTTATTTGAAATAAAATTAACTCATCAAAAGGATCTTATTATTTGTAAGGTTAAAGTTTAGGGACGCTATATATAGAGTTTAAAGATCTATCAACTTCTTCTGTTATATAATATATTTAAAAAACTATAAATTCAGCAGAAGACCTAAAAGTACCTAAAAATCTTTAGGTTCACATCAAATTGTCTAATCAATATACATTATTATACTAAATATGCATGCAAACAATGTTTGATTTTAATTATAAAGCTTTTCATAAGAGAAAATTTGAAAATAAATGAATCACTCAATCAATCTGAATTCTAGTCATATCAATGAGTAAAAGTGAGAATAATCAGAGTTCAAATCATTACACACTCCAATAAAGCTTTCTTAAAAAAATTGTAAACAATTTCAATTAAATTAAAAAATAATTATTAAATTAGTTAAATTGTATTGAGATTAATTAAAATAATCTAAATTACTAAATAATTTAAAAATCAAAATAAAGGAATTTGCCTAGCATGCTTTTTAGGAAAGATTAAACTTTAAATGATATTAAAAGAAACTTATGAAGTATGTAAATTTTACCAATACTGAAAATTCAACAATTAATAATTCACAAGAAATATAATTATTATATACATAGGGGCTGCCCCTAAAATGAATTTGATTTTGAATCTTCCCATACACAGTAGAGATGCTTGGGTGGCACCACTTTATACAGTGGAAGGAGATTAGTGTAAATGCTTGCATTTTTCTCCATGATTAAGTGGACTAATCATTTCCTAATGGCCATAGTGTTAAATGTTAAGTGTTTGTAATATTTTTTTTATTTCTCTCAAAATGAATGACTGAGTTGAAAAAAGATAATACATCAAGTTTCACCAAAAACTTGGTGATTTTTAAAATAAAATAATTAATAAAATTCAACAAATAAGATGATACTAAGTGAGTAACACAAATGAAGGAGTGGTTCAACTGATTCAAAAATGGCTACTTAGTACAGTGTGACCAGTATTCTGGGAGGCCACAAAATACTTAGAATACAGCCACAGGCAGAGTGGGCCCTGTGTCTAAATTCCTTGGGCTTTTTTTTTTCGGGATCCCTTAAAATTTTGCGATTTTTGTCTAGCCCATTTTGGAGCCCCTAAAGCTTGGTGGTCCCCTATCATTAATATGGTCAATACAGCAGTAGTTATGACCCTGAATACAGCTGTTGTTGAAAAATCTCTGTTAAAGAGACTATATGAGATATTACCGAAGAGGATAAGATCAGTAAAGATTCTGTATGTAAAATTTTTTATGATTTAACTATGCAAAATTTATCAGAATAGGAAGAATTTCATATCTACAATGAAACAAGAAATTTCAGTTGTTCCCCAACCTCCCTCTTCTGAATCCTTAAAATTTCTGGTAGTTTCCAAAACTGTAGACACTATTGAAAGGATCTCATTTTCAGAGTGAGAAGAGATAATGCAGAATAAAATGGTAGAGGTGAGCATCATTCCAAAAGATGCCTTAGAGAAGTGTTTTTGGCAGTAGGAGGATTGGTGGACTTAATGCATGGAATTGCAACAGGTCTAATTTTGACAGAATAGGGCCACAATATTGTCAATATATTTTTCCCAATCAAAACCATATATTTTTTAAACAGCTCTCATGCATATATATATAGTACACTTATCATAAATTATCAAATTATTTGCAATATATACATATGTATAGATACATGCATATATTTAGATACATCATCATTATTACATTATTATCATTGGCTTAACAGCCCTGGTTGAACCTTGGTCTTTTCCAGAACATTTTTCCTAGCAGTTCTTGTCTTCAGTTCCATACATACACATATATATTAATTGACTAATCATTAAAGTTGTACACTGAAGTAAAACAAAAGTTATATAAAAAGAAATGAGTTGATCATTTTCTCTATAATATACATGTAAATTACTTATCATAATTTATTACTTAAACTAAATTTACCTTACTGATCTGTCTTTCTGAAAAGTGATAATAAGATCACTACATAAATTTTCAGCATCATCATATTTCTTCAAATCCATCAACTTTTCTACATTACTGAGACTTTCCTCAATATTCATTTTCCTCCTTAAATAAACTTTAAAGACATGCATGTGTCATTAAATTAGAATATCACTGTGATTTTTTAGACATGTAAAAACAGTAGTAAATAAAATTTAAAAAACAATGAAAATATAAATATTTGCGTGTTCTTTATTCCAACCTTTTTTAAAAAAAACAACAATTTTAACTCTTCAGTAGAAAGATCAATGCAGTAAAAAAAATATATTTATAAGTTATTGGGAAAAGATCACGGTGAAAACGATGGTTTCCTTCCTCTTCTACCAAGACTATCCAAATGTTACGCCATAACCAAACAGAAGGCAATATTATTGTTTTGAATTCAAACGTAGAAGAAATAGCAGTTTTTTTTTTTCAGTCAGAAAAATCGAAACTACACTAAATACAATGGACTCCATACACCTGACGTCATAATCACGTGATGATATACAAAACAAATAGCCACGTGTTTGATTCGACTGTGTATTTTGGTGGAATTTTCGTATTTACATCTACTATCAAAAACAAATGAAAGAAGTTGTTCCAAAAGAAATTTCGACTGAAATGTGTGTACTTTTTAATTATTTCATTTTCAATATTTTTTTTATCAAATACGCTGACGATTTTTAAAATTTTAAAAAGAGTGAAATATTTTCTGAGCATTTCGAATTCGAAGAATTTTAATTTTGCAAACATACACAGATCAGGGTACCACTTCTGTGATCTATTCTGAATGCTCTGTATTTGTTAAGTATGTAGTTGATTACCTACGTTTATTTTCAATTCCTACTGTTAGTTCACACTTTCTCAATATTTATTTATGTTGTTCAAATTTTCAATCGTTAGTAAAATACATTTTAAAGCGCTCGATTGAGCTAAAATTTTATATACATGATTATTTTGGTTGCAATACAGAATTTAATTAATAAAAATTAATTGATTAAAACTAATTATTCTAATAATTATAAATACATCCATGTTGGCATCATTTTTGGCGACATAGTGACCATTTGGCGACTTGTGTCCAAAATTAAAAAGGTTTTTTCTCACATTTTAAAACATTCAGTTGAACTGAAATTTGAAACACATTTGTTTTGGATAGCAATGCAATACTTTAATGATAATTAATAAAAATTGTCACTTAATGTTGTGATTCTTCATATGTATACACATATTTATATTAACTATAATTATTTGATAAAAACTAACTAAATAAAAATTTCTTACCTAAGAAGGAATTGACTTATTTTTTTATAATACTTGTTTTTGTTATTTTAAGATAATTTTCGACAATTTTACAAGCACTACAGACAAAAATTTGAAACTGAACTGTCTTAATAAAGAAATTTGTTCTGTTAAATTTTATTGGAATAAAATCTCTCTTAAATTTTGCCATCCATTTAGTAGCAATACAAATACTTTTTAATTTATAGAAATATCATCATAACTTTGTTCATTTGATTTCCTAACTGTGTATATAATGTTAATATATATCTATGCATTTTCTATGTTGCAGTCATTTGAAATTTTATTGTACTGTATGTTGATAAATGTGCCGACTTCAAAGCATTTCAATTTTGCAGCCACGAAAAAACAAAGCAGGGTTCTACTTCTGGGACCTGTTCTGATTTTCTAACTGATGAATAAGTATGCAGTTGTACTCACCTACATTTTTTTTCTCTTTATATAACTATTTTCACTAATTTAACAAGCATGATAGATAAGATTTTGAAACTGAACTGGCTCAGCAAAGTCATTGTTTTGTAATTTTCAGAACAATACACTTACAAATACAAGTAAATTAATGAAGTCCATATGTACTTTAAAAATATGCATCCATTAATGTATAATGCTGTATGGTGAAGAACATACAATATATTTTAATAATTTGTGAGATTCATATTCCACTATTTTTCCAGAAATCAGGGAATAAATCAGTTCGATACTGAAGAGCTAGATCATATAGAAATTGAGAAGCACGTATCTATCTATATTCTTAAAATACTGATTGCATTAACTTTTCCTAATATTAAAAAACAATTATGATATAAAAGAAAATTTCTAATTATCAATTTTACTATACTACAACTGACATTTCAAATTTCACGTTATTTTTATTTTACATTTTTATAAGCTTTAAATTCATGAGTAGTTACATATACATGCATAATTATGTAAATTTTTTTTTAAAAAATTCTTTAATACAGGGATAGCAAACGTTACATTCTGATTAAGTCCAGCACTTTCCATTCCTTCCTAGATAAACTTGCCTTTCACAAAACAGAATAGAAGCAGAAGAATATTGTACAGAAAAATAAATGCATTGCAATAACATTAAGTTATTTGCATATGAAAACCTTAACAGAGGGTTTCATTGCAAGAGATTTTTTAGTGTATTCAATGTTTTAAATATTGAAATACCTTAATGTCCCCCAAAATAATATTTTGCAAGTGATTGATATGTTTTTGGTAAAATTAAGGACAGGTGTGTCCAACACACACACAATAGAACATATATTTAGTTAATCTAAATTTTACACATCTTCACAGTAGTTAACAGAGATACTTCAGTATTTAATTATCTACAAAATTAGGATGCAAAAATCTGATATGTAACCATACATGTTGTATCAAAAACAGGTATACATACATATAATCAAAAACTTGTTGTTTTTAATAATTTTAGAATATTACAGGGAAAAAGAAACATTTTTGAGAACCATTCACTATAGAAATGGAAAAATATTTTAATTTACTACAGCTTCTTTAATGTTTATACTTGATGATTTTTTAATCAGTACCATTTTTTAAACATTAGAAGTCAAAATTATAATTTACCATTTGTAAAATTACATGTAAAAAAATATGCAACATTTTGAAAGTCCTTACTCGCTGTGCTATTTTAGGTAAAAGATATGATTGATCGAGAATTGATTTCCAAATATAATCAATTAAGGAATTAAAAAATTTTAATTAAAATCTGTGTATAATAGAATATGTTTATGTCCATTTATGGAATAAAAAATTCCTGCTCACTTTTACATGATCAAAATAAAAAAGTCATTTTTGAATCCCTAATTCTTTTACAAAATAAATAATTGAATAATTGTAATATATTTGTGTGGTATCTATTAGCACAACATTTGTTTTTCAGAGTTTGACTGTGGATAAACCTATCACACACTTGTACAATTTTTTTACTATGTATTACAAATAAGCATTTATAGGTATTTGCACAATTTGTAGAAGATTTATCATTATTGATTAGATTTGTGCTTTATATCGATTTATTTTTACATAAATATAAGTCTAAAAGACTCTTGAATATTGATATTATCCTGCTTATAAGTCCTGAATAAATTTTTCGCATTGAGTTACTTACAAATATTGACCCAAGAGTACTTGGATCAATTATATATTTGAGAATTAGGATCATGAAACCAAATCTGGCTTTATGTATAGACATTTGATTCTGTGGGATGTTGTTGCATTATACAGCCAATAACTGGAGCTGTTCCTGCTATGTTTGAACACAGTAATACTAATAACATAATTTTTTAAAGTTCTTGATGTGTTTTTGCTTGGCAAAATTATTTGGCAGTTTAATCCTAATTCCTAATTTTGGAATGGTATGAGTACTGATTTAGCATTTCTTTGAAAAACTTTGAAGTAATTTAATATTTTGCTCAAGAATAATTTGGAAAACTGAAAAGTTTCTTGAATTTAGGATTTTCCTTGTAAACTAATGATATAATTAGTTAATTTCTTGCTTATAAGTAGTAAACTTATTTTGATTAGAATGGAACTCCGTTTATTCATGATAAACTTTGGTAACTTGTTGATGTTTAATAATGATTTTAATCTTTAATAATATAATTTGGTGGCAAGCTTCTCAATGGTATGGGCCACAAGAAAGTGTCAAAAAATTGTTTTTTAAATGTTTAGGGCATTGTGAGGCCTTAAAATAGTATGATTTATACCAATACATTGTGAAGTTTTTAAAATATGTTATAAAATACTAATATTTAGCAATTTTAGTCTTAGTAATTATCACCTACAAATGTTTAATTTTTTTTATAAATTATTGTCTCCTTGGGAAAAAATGAATTATATTAAAATATGGGGAAAATTTTAGAAATTGTTTGAAACATGCTAAATTATTTTCGTGAAAATTTTTACATATAGGAGCATACAAAATTTTTGTTAGCTAGTTTATTTTAGTAATTACAATTATTTAACATGCATCATTTATGAACATTTAATTTTAATATTACATGATTATAATACAAGTGAAGCATGTGAAAATTTTATTTTTTTAACAAAGAAATTCATTGCAATTTAAAAAATGCATTTTTCATATTCTATTGAAAGACTATCGGTGACATTACTTCATTATGTACTCATGTGAAAAAATTTTTTCTAAGATGTATTCCAAAAGAGAATTTTTTTTGTCAGTTTCAATCTTTATTTGCATTAATATGGATACATAAAATTGAAACATTGTTATTGTATACTAATTTTTTAAACAACTGTTCATAAAAATTCCAAAGACATAGTAAGATCTTTTGAAATATATGATGATTCTGCAATGAAATAACACATTAGCCAGCTTTGATTGTCTGGCTTTACTTAGTAATTATCATTTACAAAGGTTTGAAATTTCTTTTAGAAATTTCTCTTTAAACTGTCTTCAAAGTTTAAAAAAGAAAATACTCTTACACTATTAAGTTAAAGAAAAGAATCATATTAATACATAATTTTTAGAAATAATGATTAACTTTATTGAATTATTCTTTATTATAAATTATTTCTTATGAGTTATTGAATTGCATATAAATTATCCAATAGATGTAAACCAAACGAATATTTCCATACAATTTTTAAAATAAAACAATAATTAACATTAGAAACTTTGATATCCAAACAATAATACTAAAATGGATTTTCAAGAACAGCAAAAAGGAAACTTAATATAAATTTTAGAAAATAACAGTGAAATTCACAGGCTATTTTTCATAATTACAAGAAGTTTATAATAAAGAATACAATTAATGTCACAAATTTATTAATAAATACCTTTCCAAACGAATGTATGTATCCATCTGCTCTGAAACATGCCACATTTTAGAATGTAAGTCGATCGGGGTTCCAGAATTGTATGCTCTCTAACAGCAAGACAATTCTTCAGGAGCAATGAAATTTTTTATTTAAAAACAATATTTGAAATGCCAGAGACAGCAATATAATTTGCTTAATAAATTCTGAAAGGTCTTCACATCCCTCAGACACAAGTATCAGTGTCTAGAAATACAAATAAGTAATCTATTCACTAGCAGTATCTCCTCCTATTCACACATAACAGCTGAAGTATTAACTAATCATTCTGGCTCAGTAGTCAAAACAATTCTTTGTTTTGGCGAGCCACTCCCTATTAACAGCTGCACGCATTTTTCTCTGAAAAATTCGCTTACAACATAATTTGTGACAGTAATAGATTTCTCCCAATTCCAGAAGCAATTTATTCAATAGAGCGCTGTAGAATATTTAAATCATAATGTGGCGGGCACTTATAAAAATAATTACTAAGCCTATAAGTATACAAAAATTCGAAGCCAAAGGATGGAAGTATAAACTAAACTTAAATCTAATACTATAAACTAAAACTACATATATTTAGTCCCTTTTCTTAAACTAAAATAGTAGAAAATATATTAAAAATATTTAAAGTATTAAAAGAATTTAAAGAATATAAAATAATAATGTTTACAAATTTGAAAGTTAGCGCGCAATCACAAGTGTCGTACCATTAGCTGTTATTTGTTTACATGATAGCACGTTGTTAATCACGTGATGATGGCCACGATCGCAGCGCCCTCTAGTGATGAATCG